>JAVDBV010001780.1:0-16044 GCA_032619315.1 Piper longum
TGAGCGGAAAAACCTCAATACCTTGTAGTTGAGCCTCTGAGCGCCGGGGACCTCGACCACCTCCACATCGAATGAGTCGACACCATCGTCGTCCTCCGAAAAATCGAGCGCCATGCGAGGCGACAGATCGTCATCGCTGGAGACGCCATCACCATCTTCCTCGAACACCCACCTCGACTCTACCAAGTCCATCGACGCCAAACGCCTGCCCTCATTTCCCACTATCGCCTCCCGCCGAGATCCGATCCCTCACACCATTCCTTCCAGCCGAGGGGTCGGGGCCGAGGAGGCCCTCAACGAGGAGCACATCCAAGATGGATAGCATCCATGGATTTAATTTTCAACCGTTGGATAGAATCCAACGGTTAAAAAAAATTCAGCACAAGCAAGTTTCCTGTGCTGCAGCACAGAAATATTATTCCCTTCTAAATCTCAGTTTCATCGAACTCTGAGAAAGTTATTTTGGGCGATTGCTTCGCAGCTTGCCATTAGACACTCAGATCTGGTTACCCTAGGCCAAGGTGTAGCCGACCAAAGCCTTCGGTATAAATTTTTTCTACATTTTTTTAATTTTGGGTTAGGTTATTTTAATATTTTATTTTATTATAAAATTACCCTAATGGAAATTTTGTCATTATATTAAATTTTTTTCTTTTTCCTCATAATTAATTTTTATTTTCCCATCACTTAGTAATATAAAAAAATATTTCTTTTTTTGGTAAAAATAAGAAAAAGAATTGTTTGGTTTAACAACTAATAAATTTAAATTTTCATGCCACCAGATACATCTACTCTGAGAACGCTGAAATTTAATAAATTTAAATTGTGATCACCACCTAAAAAATATAATAAATTTTCGCATTTGAGGTGGTCAACTTTACACAAATCCTCATCTTTTTTTTTATAGTTTTTTACCTTAAAAATGTAAAAATTTCGATGATATTTGAGTGCCAATTACAGTTAAAGTCAGGTGCCCTAGGTTTACTCTTTATTTAAATTAATAATCAGGTGATGTTTGGAAATGTGACCATTTTCATTACTTTACGAATAATTATCGATCGCTCACAGTATTATATTGGACGAGGTTTCGTCAAAACATTCGGATGGGCCCAAATGGGCCGAATCAAGCCCAAAAAGACGCAACCTAAATCGGCCCAGATAAGCCCATAACGAAATAAAAAGAAGGCCCATGAGAATCTTAGGCCCACAAATTGGGATTTGAAAATGCTTCACGAAATCCCCTCCCATGGCGCCCTCCCCATTTCTCTTTTCCCAACTCCTTCCTCCTTCCCATGGTGCTACCATCCCCCTTCTTCCTCCTCGCCCCAAAAGATTCGATCTTTTGAACAGGAAGGTCACTGTGAGATCAGGTAGCGGTTTCGAACGCTTCGTTTTGGTTCGTTTTCATGTGGCCTGCTTTTTGAGGCTTTTTTTTTTTATTGTTGGTGATGTATGTTGTGAAATCAGGTGGTTACTTTTTTACTGATCTGCTGTTCGGAGCTTGTGGGGGCGGAATGAGGCTGTAGAGGCTAAGGGGAGATGGCTCAAGTTGCTGTTGCTGATCCAACACCATCCAATTCGTTTGCATTTCCTCTTGGTGGAGGGACTTCGATGGTGCATGGAAATGCGACAAAGAAACGGAAGACACCCTCTGAATTAAGGGTATACACTTTTATTTTGGCTGTCTGGGTTTCGATAGATAATGTTTGTTGTTCGCAGCATGGTTTACAATCTCGCCGGATCTCGGCGAAATTCCCGGGGGCGGCGAAGTAGAGAGGGGGAGGGGCGGGGTCCAAGGGTGTGTCAGAGACGGGGTAGGGGGAGGGGGAGCGGGTGGTTGCGGCGAAGCAGGGCGAAGCGCGGGGCAGGGGGGGGCGTGGGGTGGATCGGTAGCTGGGGGAGGGGATTTATTATTATTATTATTATGATTAAATATCATTATTATTATTATTATTATTAAATATCCTTAGTTTATATAATTAGGTTACAAATATATATATTTTTTGTTGTTTATATTCGATTTATTTAAATTATTATGTTCTTGATGTATCTCAATTATTTTAATTAAATTATAATGTCTTTCATGTAGATTTGTTTAGTATTTTTTTAATTTAATTATTCTGTTATATTCTAATTTATTATTAATTAGTATTAATCTATGTAAATATGGAGGGTAGTTTATTTATTTTTCTAATATATTTTTTAAATTGTTATTATGCAGTTATTTTTACTTGTGTTTGTCTATCAATAAAATCATTTGATGATATTTGTTAATCATTTGCTATGTAAAGTTATATTGTATTGTATGATTATTAATTTATATGTTTTCGAATATGTTTATATTGCATTCTGTCATAAGTTTTATATGTTAATTAAAATAGAATGTGATTGGGGATTTTTAGTTACAAAATTTTTTAATTACAATAATACTTTAAGCATTTAGTTTCTCTCATAATTCTTCCGAATCTCTTCGAGATCTCTTATTTTCGATCTTCCGAGGCAAAATCGAAATACAATAATACAAACCTTGGTTTGCAGACTTATTTTGCTTGGAAAGGCTGTACTGACGTAGATTATTTCTGAGAGCGAAAATATATATATTGTGCATAGTTTTTTTGCTATTATAATTCACGTTTAAAAATAATTATGTTTCTAGATTAACTCTTCTAGCGAAAGTTTTATTAGTGGATTTGGCATCATCAGTTTAAGTTTTTTTAGTAAATATTTTTGCTATCATCATATCAAGAAAAGGTCTTGTCATACAATGCAGGGAGAGCAGATGAAGGAAAGAAAAACTGCAAAAAAAATGCCATCACTACATTCTTTACAGGAGAATGACAGGTTACCCAGCGACCTGTCACTTTTATTTTTGATAAGTTGTGTTTTGTGTTTTGCCACACCTATTTTGAGTTTATAACGCTATTGAATTTTAATTCTAGAAATGGAGTAACACTTGGGACAAAGAAATCTGAGCAATATAAACCCCCAACGTATATAAATACCCGTGTTGATGATGTTTTTCCTGTCCGCAAATCCAGTGACATGTTTAAAATTCTTTATGGAAAAGAAAAGTCCAAGGTGAGATTTTTATAATGTAACAGAGATGTTTCTCCATCTACTTTTGGGGCATATCCTAATGCACGTATTACCACAAAATTGTTTTTCCTTACTTTGTTCGGATTGTTCGTGTCAGATTACAACCAACCTTTTTGCAGACTCAAGCCTAGAAAATGGAAATAACTCTCAGCATCTTTGGTATTTGATTTTCTTTTGTTTTATATATTAAAAAGGAGTTCCTAATTTTTAGAAGGCTTTGATCAACTGGGCAAATTTCATGAATTTTTACCAGTATACAGTTGGCTAAGAAATCAAAAGAGCTGCAATTATCTGATGATTTGGGAACATCTACTATTAATAAGCCCGAAGAATGTTCTAATAGGCTTGAGAAGGGAAGCCAAACCACATTTAGAACTGTAGTTGAACTTTCTCTTGATAAGGAGAGGTCACCTGGTGACTCCATGGTCGATATGGTAATATTTGTTGTATCAATTGATATTTTGCTCCATAATGTGTTTTCATAACATAACCTTCCCTATTGCTGGTGCAGGACAAAGCTTTAAAAGGATTGGTTGTTCGTGAACGTCCAAGCACCCTATATTTGAATGACAATATACCACAGATATCTGGTGGTGTTTCATTTGTCAGTTCGGCTCAGGAGTTATCTGAAGTCCACATTGCTGAGAAAAAGTTACCTTTGGATCTCACACTGAAATCAGAAGTCCGGTTTATTACTTCATCTTCAGTGAGCTGGTAAGTTTAAAGGTTGCTTTTCTCAATTGTGTTTGAATCTTCTTTAAAGTTGCTTCAGGGAACCGAAATATTATTTTTTTTGTTTATATGAATGGTTAATATTTACATAATATTCTTGAGTGATGAGAAATTTTTTGTTTCATTTTTTTCTGTTTCTTATGGCCGGGGTGTTTTTAATATTTTTATTGACAGACTTATTCAGCCTTTTTTAGCATGTTTTTTTGCCTGTTGTCTAGGTGCCATAGAGTGAGTGCATGTAGTGCTTCCACTATGATTCCACAGTTCACATCCCAATTTTGTTCATTACAAAATCAACCTGGTGATGATCCATTATGTGTCAATTCTACTGTTGATATGTTGTATGCTCGAGCCCTAGTGTCATGGGTGTATCCAGAGTCATTTCTGCCAGCTTCTGTCATATCTACATTCAATTTGTGTGTAGCACGTGGAGGTTTGTTAGATTTGAATATCAAACAAGTTGAAGACTTATACATTGTCCCATCTGCTTTCAGTATACTAATTTTGGATTTTCTTCATTTATCTGCCTGCTTATTTGGTTCTTTGCTTGTAAACAGAAACTGACTTTATGCTGAGGAGACAACTTGCTTGGGAAGATTCATTTCGGAGCCTATATTATATGCTGAGGAAAAAAATAAGCGACATATTTTACTGTAAGAAACCATCTATGATTTGTGCTATGATTAGTCAACAACTAATGTGAAAATATGGATCAATTGATTTGTTAGGCCAGTAAGTTTTGTGGTTGCCATGATTATAAACTCTATAAGGAACTGTGACGGTTATAGCAATATGGAAGCGTTTGGATATATACATATATATCATCTTTTAAGTAAACTGTGTATTTGTATATTTATTAAGACACACAAAAATTAGTCTTTTTTAATATTAATTTGTGAATGAACTACTTTGTGCTTTAGCCTGTTGGCTTGTGTTTTGTGTGGGACGTTTTGAATTAGCTTAGGTGCTGTGCTACTTACGTGACTGGATTGTTCACATTTCAGTTAAAAATGTAATAAAAGAGTGTGCTTATGTATGTTGATTACCCAAATGGTCTTTTTGTGATTGTGTAGATTGTGCCTCATTGTGCATCTCTTCCCTGTATGTATGTACTTTTTGTTATTTATCTAATCATGATTGTGTTACTGTAGTAATTGCATAATTGGCTTCTAGGTGCTTGTGGTCTCTGTTTTTTGTTTATATTAAAATTATACTTTTTCTGTGAGTTGATGATGCTACTGTCATTGTCAATTTACAGTATGCACTGCCAAATTTGTGGTCATGTTTATTGGAGTTAACTTGGACAACAATAAGCGATCTTGCAATGCATATCTATCAAGATCAACTCGAGGTCTACGATCACTGCTAAGGGAACATGTAAGCCTGTTCCTGTTTTGCTATCTCTTGAAACTTTTAGGAAGGACCTTTTGTTATGCCCAACACTATAATTCTTTCTTTGTAGGATATTGTTTTTTCTATGCCTTTGTGCCACCAGAAAATTGAAGAAGCTGCCGCAGAGGATCTGGCAGAGCTGTCAGAGTTAGAGAAGCAAAACCTGGGACAGGTGGTTTGATTAAGCTTCTATAATTATATTATCATTATATGTTATATTTTTTTTAAGCTATTTTGCAGACCCGCCGTCAAGATTCTGTATGTGGTATCGATAACAGCACCCAGTCTCTGTTGGCCTTTGTTGGAAATGATAATGTCCATGCATTATATGATTTTTTAATCAATTATAGGTAAAATATTCAGTCTACTTACTAAGATGTTTCTTGTCCTTTATGTTAGTCTGGGATTTAATATGATGATACTGTTGTATTCTTTCAGGTCATTTTTGAGTTCCTTGGCAAACTCTGATGTTCCGCTTCTGTATTCTCCTGTCCCCTTCCAGAATTCTTCTCTTCATACTGCTGAGGTTAGTAATTTTTTGATTGATTTTGAAATGCTCTATTTCTTCATGTTTGCATTTCTCTACTTATTTCTCTTGGAAAAAGGAGTCTTGGAAATGCAATTTTATTACAATGAGCCTATTTAGTGGCAAAGTTGGAGGCTGTTGATTTATTTTGAGCAGTTCTTTCTCTTGCTACAGTTTAATTTCCTTGCAAGTCTTAACATTGTGAGCCATTGTAGGTCAAATGCAAGGAGATGAGAAAGGCTGAAGCAGTTTTCTCCTCTTTTGACTCTGTCCACGCAGAAAACGGAGGCCAGGACGTTCCATGTATTCCTTGTACCTGTTACAGCATTGAAGTTAAGGACACAGTGCTTCCTCCTTGGACCATTTCAGGACTTTGTGCGGCCATGGCATCTCAAAATTTGAGCTTTGAGACAAGGTGAACTTCTGTTTGGTACAATTTGCATTTATTTAAGTTTTTTTTTCGAATTTCAATTTTTAGCTTTTAATCTTGATGTCTTTGGAGCAAATCCCATACATTTTGGTAAGGTAATAGCAGCACTTTGCCGAACCATTATATTTTTTTAGATATAATGCTTCTTTTGACAATAGTTTGCTTCTCGGTGTAAAATGATTTCGAACTTATATTTTTGCAGTTTTGTGATGGAACCTACATCTGAGGGCCTCAATGCTGGCCTGGATGCTATTTCACAGAAAGCCTGCAGTGAGACTGATGATAGTTTGACTGAGTGCAAAGCTAACTTAAGCATCTCAGAAGCCGTGCTGATTCCTTTTCTGAAGACGGCGTCTTTGAGAAGCCTGAAATACAGTAACGGATCTTACAAAGCTTCTCTTCTATCTTTGTGACTAGCATCATGTTCCTTCTGCAAATGGGTGGTTTGCCGCGAGATATACCTCATCAAAAGTTTAACTGTGTCAAAAGGTCAAGATCACTTACCTGTACACTTGAAGATATAGTAGTAGGAATATCAAAGTTTTGAAGGCATGATGATTTTTTTATGTCAAATGGGGTACACTTTTTTGACAGGGGTGGATACTTGCTGGGTTCTCTATTTTGTGTTTTAAGTTAGCTTGTGTGGGATTTTTGTGCCTGTTCCTGCTAATGCTGCAAGGGAAATATAATTTAGCATGGAATAGTAGCTCTTTACCTGTGTCTGTAATGGCCTTTTGTATGTGGTGCAGTGTAGATTTTCGCCATGAGATCACAATCCAAGCATAGAGGTGTTTCTGTAACTGTTTGTCAATCTGTTCTTCATTTGCTTAGTTGGGATTGTACTTTTGTGTAATCTTTTTATGATAAATAAATTGTTCGCTACTTGATTTCTTTCAGAAGTTGCAGTTTGCCAATTATTAAACATCTTTCTTCGAACCAATAAAGGTAATACGTTGTTCTGGAATGTAGTCATCCTTAGCCTACCCTTCTAAATTCATCTATTATACCATTTTTTGTTGTCCACTAAAATCTCTAAAAGTTCGTATCATGTACCCATGATAATTTCTCGATGAAATTATTAGGAGATTAATTTTGTGGGTAGTTGGGTCTATTATGTTAAATCGGGTCTAGTTGAATTAGTTTTTTTTTTGTTAGGCAGGCACTGTAACTCACAAGCAGTTATATATATATATATAGCCAATGTAACCTCCAAATGCGTTCATGGTTTTTGTAAATTTAAGTTAATTAAAAAACGAAAAATACAAGCAGACTAAGCCTCCTGAAACTAAATTAAAAAGAAAAAAAAATCTACATAAAAAAATTGTGTGAGAAAATTATTATAATCTAAAATTTTCTGCTTGTGGCTTACGATTACATACATACAACTATACTTTTATACATGTTTTTCGTGAAATCATGTGAAAACTTTTCTTTTGAAATATACTCAAAAGTCAATGCTCATTTTGTTATAGCAGGCAATATAATGAAAACTTGTTTGTTTTATTGATTTACATTTGAACCAATACGTGTTTTAATGCGTAACGACGACTTTACGAAGAGTAGCAACAAGACAAAGAAAGCCAATTAATGTCATCGAAGAATTGTTAAAGATTGAAATGCGATAGTTTAGAAAAAAAAACATTTTTTCCTTAATAAAGTACTTGTAACTCAAATGAACCTTATATGATATCATTGAAAAGACCACTAATGTTTGTGATTGTTCTAATATCAAATTTGGAGGAGGGAGTTATCTCATGTCAAGCATCTATATTATTAACAATAGTAATTTCAAATAAAGTTTACCCATCACAATTATAATTATAACTAATACTTGCAAAGATCTTAACCAAGGATAGATGGTCATTACAGTTTAGAGAACTGAGATTTTTCAAGGAAATGTGGTTGGTTGGAAAGGTAAGCTCACTGAAAACATTCCTTCCATGCTTCTTAATTCTTATACATGTAGGAGTCAATTGGCCAATGAATATGTCTCAATCCCAGGCAACTCAACTTGGAAAAATAAAAAATCTCAGGCAACAGACCAATGATTTTGAAATGCCAATTTCCTCCTACACCTTGCTGAATGTAAACTTTCATTAATCAAATTCAAAGAGCCATTTTTTCATTTCTATATCTTATATTCATTCAATATACCATCCAACCACATTAATCTACTATTTGTAAACAAATTAAAAAGAAAGTTGGAGAAACAAAACACAACAATAAAGTGAATAAAACATCACCCTCTCCAAGCTGTAGCACATAAATAGTTGAATACTGTAACTGTAACCTTTGATCTAGAACCCAGCAAAGCTGTTTTGTCTTAGAAAACAAGGCAGGCGACCGTTATTACAACGAGTTTGTTTATTTGTTTGAGTAACTAACATCGTCCTCAAGCACAAGGACCCCATATTCTATACAACTAGATGAACATAACACTTATTTTGTTCTAAATAGTCTTGTCCTATCATCTATAAGTGACAAACTCCATCAAACCTTGTCAACAAGAGTAGTTGAGGCTCTTAATTCTTATGTCACATCTCAAACTTTGTCCATAGGCCCAAGACTTTGAAACGCAATCTTCTTCTACACCTTCATGTACACGTTCGCAGCCATTCATTGGTCAAGCTAGAAACCCATTTTACATTGTGTCATTTTTTATACTGCAACTGTAATTTATGATCTAGAATCAAGCAGCCACTTTGGGACTCGTTGTTTTGTCTTAAACAACAAAAGGAATCATTGACTTCACTTCTTTAGGGAAATTTGGGAACTTGGTTAAGTACCATTTCCTTGTGGCATAGCCCTTCCCCAACAAGTACAGTGTAGTGCCCAAAGTAAAGGAGACAGTGTAGACTGTAGGAGAGATCAAAGATAATCCAATGAAGTCTATAATCTCAAACAAATAGTGTGGGCATATAACCAAGCCAAACAAACCGCCTTTGGGAATTTTGTAACCTTCACCATCCTTGCTTCTCAGTTTTGAGAGCAGGTAATGGTGATAGAAGTTGCCCAGTATGCCCACAAAGAATAGAACAACACCTGCATATTTTAGGTCCATGGAGGGTTCTGGAACTCCTTCTGCAAGAAATTGACTGTAAACTGAAGTCACAGAGAAGAGGAAGTAACTCAATGAAATTTTCACTACAGACTCGAGGAGCATGGCTCCACTGAACTTGTGAACAAATAGGACCTGCAAAGAACCAGGCAGAAGCATAAGATACATGAAAGGATGAGCTAAAAGTAACCAAAAGAAGACACGAGAAAGTTCGATTTAATGCTCTGAAAATTACCAAACTAGAGGGAAGAAAGATATCTGTCCACAAAATACTGAAAATGGCATTTGATAAGAATTCGATTCATTATAAAATGATAATTAGTAACCTGTTCTGCACTCCATCCACACCATTGCTATTTGTCTACCAACTCCATCCATACCATAATACATTGTTCTAAACTCTTCATTCAGCGGGAATCACAAACCATCATATTAGCACTCCATGCTTCAATAAATTATATTCCAAACTAAAACTTATAACTCTGTAACTGCAAACAATTATAGGGTAGCT
The DNA here is from genome assembly GCA_032619315.1 of Piper longum. Lineage (NCBI taxonomy): Eukaryota > Viridiplantae > Streptophyta > Magnoliopsida > Piperales > Piperaceae > Piper > Piper longum. The sequence goes on from JAVDBV010001780.1 coordinate 9,746, forward strand.
CAAATCTCTACTAAATTCATAGCATTAATCAAATTAAAACAAAATAAAATCTTACATTTAATCTACCGTAACTGCTTTAGTTAGATTTACACCATCTCCCAACTTTATCAACATCAATTTGATCCTAACAATAAACAATCACCCTTTACAAAATATTTTTAAAAAAAAACAAAAATCCTTCCTTTCTCAACCAAAATAGTACACCCAAACAACGCGCTATCTTCCAACCACTACCTCAAGGACCCTTTTCAGGAAATGCACAGAAACCGCGGAAGCAAGCAGGAAGAGCCTCGACGACCCACTTCCGGCGAACAACGCCAAAGAAGCCGCTGCGGCGAGGAACGCCGGCATGTAGAGCAAGATCTTCCCCACCCTGCTGGGCACCTCGGCCTTCCCCATCTTGCTCCCCGCCGCACCGTTCTTGGAGGAGTACTGGAGGTGGATGCCGCGGAGCTCGGAGATGGCGGAGTTGAAGAGAGCGAGGAAGGCGGCGACGGTCATTGCGGAGACGAAGAGGGAGGGAGGTGGCGGGTAGAGGATACTCGCCCTCGCCATGGCTCCAGCTTATTGCCACCACCTTCTTGTCTTTGTGCCAGTACTCATCACCTAATAACCATGGTTTTGAATACCTTATCATACCCAACATATATTACTTGCCCCCTTCAAATAAACCCAATACAGTGTTAACTTTTTACATTATTTTTTACAAAATACATTTTCTTAATATTCTGATAGTATTTAATAAAATACTGATGATAAAATATATTCTATTATTTAATTAAATATTTTATTTATTATTTAAAAATATTTTTTCACTTTATTTAACCCGGTTAAACTAAATATATTTGTATGACCTAAAAATTTAATACGTTCACCAGTACTAAATTTAAAACTACCCTAATAACATTTAAAACTTTTAAAATGAGTATACGAATGGTGTCTTACATACATAATTAGTACTTTAATAGGACTTGTGATCAAAATTTTTATAAATAAATAAATAAATAATAATAAAATATTTATAATTTTTTATCTCAATTATCAAAATAATTGTAATAAAAATTACAATATTTATTAAATAAAAATTATATTTTTTATGTAATAAAATAAACCAAACCAACCTTCTCTTTTTGGAAAAAAATATATATAAAAAAATAATACGGCCAATTTGACAATAAGTAGGTGAAGTATAGGTAGGCGAGTTTATTGATTTGAGCAACTTACATCGTCCTCGAGCACAAGGACCCAATTTTGGATACAACTAGATGAACATAACACTTAATTACTCTGAATCGTCTTGTTCTACCATCAATGAGCGACATACTCCGTCAAACCTTGTCAACAAGAGCAGTCTAGGCTCTTAATTATTCTGTCACATCTCAAACTTGGTCCACCAGCCCAAGACTTTGAAATGCTAATCTTCTTCTACACCTTGCTGTACTCGTTGGCAGCCATTCATTGGTCAAGCTGGAAACCCATATTTACATTTCTGTCATTTATTATCCATCAGTAGTCAAAAATATTATTTATACATTGGCGTACACATCAATAATACAGTTGGTGAAGACATCATCCCCTTAAAGCCCTAGCATTTGCATACTGTAACTGTAATTCATGATCTAGAATCAAGCAGCCATCCTTTTTTTTTTTTTTTTGAGACTCCTTGTTGTTTTGTCTTAAAAAACATAAGGAATCATTGCCTTCACTTCTTTAGGGAAATTTGGGAACTTGGTCAAGTACCATTTCTTTGTGGCATGGATCCTCCCCATCAAGTACAGTGTAGAGCCCAAAGTGAAGGAGACAGTGTAGATTGTTGGAGAGATGAAAGACATTCCAATGAAGTCTATAATCTCAAACAGATAATGGGGGCATATAACCAAGCCAAACAAACCACCCTTGGGAATTTTGTAACCTTCACCATCCTTGCTTCTCAGTTTTGAGAGAAGGAAATAGTGATAGAAGTTGCCCAGTATGCCCACAAAGAATAGAACAACACCTGCATATTATAGGTCCATGGGGGGTTCTGGAACACCTTCTGCAAGATATTAACTGTAAATGGAAGTCACATAGAAGAGGAAGTAACTCAGTGAAATTGCCACTCCAGACTCCAGAAGCATGGCTCCACTATACTTGTGAACAAACAGGACCTCCAAAGAACCAGAATGAAGCATTATTTACAAAAAAAGAGGAGCTATCAGAGACCAAACGAAGACATGAGAAAGTTTTATTAATGTTCTACAGATTATTAACAGTCCAGAGGAGACAAATATATCTGTTAACGTATTTGATATAAGCCAACATTGTTCATCTGTACATGGCAAATGCTATTTGTCTACACTCCTATCATATCAATGCTATTTGTCTACCAAGTACCAATTCCATTCATACAATTGAACATTTTTCTGACCTCTTCATACCATAGATAAATATTCTTTTTGATTCAGACTATACCCAACTTTATCAACATCAATTTGCTCCTAATGAATAAAAAATCACCATCTATATTTTAAAGACTGCCCATCCAATACAATTATTCACATGAATAATAAACAGTAGTATTATACATTCAAAACAATGTCAGCTTTAGTTTGTTCATGCGAATACTAAACTGTACACTTACATAAACAAAAAGATTTAACAAGCAAGCAAGCAAGAAAATCTTCATACAAAAATAATCAAATCAAAGATCCTTTCTTTCTCAAAGAGGAAAAAAAAAACAAACCATGAAGACGCAATCTTTCAATCACAACCTCGAAAATGCACAGAAACAGCCGAAGCAAGCAGGAGGAGCCTCACCGACCCACCGCCAGCGAACAGCGCCAAAGAAGCCGCGGCGGCGAGGAACACCGGCGCATAGGCAAGGAGCATGCCTAGCCTGCTGGGTACCTTGGCCTTCACCTGCATCATCTTTTTGCTCACAACTTCATCATCGCCCTCCTCCTTCTGGTTGGAGTTCCAGCCGTAGAACTTGGAGTACTGGATATGGCGGCCCCGGAGCTCCGAGAGGGCGGAGTTGGACATGGCGAGGAAGGCGGTGGCGGACATGGCGGTGACGAAGATGTAGGGCGGCGGCGGGTAGAGAAGGTTGTGGAGGAGACTCGCCAGCTCCAACTGGGAGAGACGTTTTGTTATGAAGATAAGAGTAAACAGGAACTTAGCGAATACAAACAACCAATGGTTTTAAACTAGCTTACACGTGATATAAACTTTTTAAAATTGTATTAAAAAATAAAATATATAATATATAATATTAAAAATATTAGACCCTAATTCAGCTCACTTGTTAATAGAACCGAAAATATTACCAGCGACCAAATTTTTTTCTAATCTACTTAATTTAGTTAAGGAGATCCGGATCTTCTTTCAATGTTTCAAGATAGTGATGTAAAAATACAATGCATAGATGAGATATTTAGGTTCTAATGTAGTTCTAGATATATGATGTGATATGCAACTCATATTGAAAATAAAACAAACCCCTTTAAAAGTTTAAAAAATAATAATTTTTAAAACAAAAGAGATAGAGTATCTCCTAAAAGTATAATAAGGACCACCCTATTAATGACAAACAATGTGTATATATATAACTATGAAATATAAAATGATGCTAAAACATCATATCTTTCACACGACATTCACATTATAATCATCTTTATCTTATTGTGTTGGGTATAAGACCTTAATTTTGGTTCACCTAAGAATCGAATCAGAAATGTTACGATCGAGTCGAATCATGTCTAAAGTTGTTAGTCGATAAAACTCGATCGATAAAATATATTGAAACAACCCCCTCGGCGTCATAAGAATAGAAGACATTGTTAAATATGCGTCAAAATACATCAACTATAAAAAAAAATAAGAAAGAAAATAATTCCACTGAGCTCATGTATATGTAGTATTTATCTATCTTTCCACCAAAATCGACACACTCTTAGTCGTGAAAGCCGTAAACCCTCATATTTATGCATAATTGCTTGGAAGAGGATTTAATGCTTAGTTTCTGGATCTTATCTTTTGAAAACCATCAAGTGGTCTCAACTTGGAAATTTTATTAAGTATGTGTAGAAAATACGGCTAAATGGCCCGACATTTGATGGATCCGATAAAATGCCGCCAATGTCGTCCTATGTCTAAAATGCAGTTAAACTCAACATGCAGGGAGTCAAGGATAGATCAAGCAAAGGGAGAGTCATACGGACCTGTGTTCCAAGCGCAAGGTATATATGCACATCTACGATGAGGTCAACTCTGAAACTACATCGGAACCCATTGCTAGGTAAAATATTGACATTTCTATTTGATACATGCTCATAATGAGTGATCACATCATTAGTACATTCTAATAGAGAAAACTACTAAATAAACATATAAGTAAACATACAACATGTAAATCAAGACATAATTAAAGAATTAACTAATAAACAAACAAATAATAAATAAATAAATACACTCATGAATAAATAGATAAACAATAAATATATGACAATAATAATATTCTAATCATAAAATAATAATATAATTATACTATATAAACAATAAAATAGTAATTTTGAGGTGTGCTGCCTATTTTTGCAGCGCACCATAGATGACAGCTGCTAGATTTAATCCAATGACTGTCAATCTTCCCCTTCCTGCACCCCACATTCACCCCCTGGCCATGGCTACAGGCAGAGTTATGAAAATAATTTTAAAAATAAAATATCATAAAATAAAAACTTGACTCTTCTTGACTAGAGTCAATATTACAAAATAAAATTTTAAACAATAAATTAGTTTTGTAATAAAAACTTAACTCGCTCTCGACTCGCCAAGGCCAATTGGGTGCCCCCCAGGCAGAAAATTTTTTCTGCCTCAAAGCTTAATCTGGGCTTTCTGATTACAAGGACAACCTAGATATATTCTTTTTTTAAAAAAAAATATTAACCCCTCCTTCCCCAAAGGCGGCGCCGGCGGAGGCTACGCCGACCAAATTTGGTAATGGGCAACCAGACACTAGGAAAATCCGACCATAGGGCGGCCAAAAATGGTCTGTCTTGACGAGGCAAGATCACTATAGCTAACAGAGTGGTGCTTCCAAGACAGGCTAGGGAGCTTTTGGTCCCAAAGGATGGCGACTTGGAGGATCTTGAGGTGCTCCAGATCCCAGAGGTAGTTCGGGTAGGCGCGAATCGACTCCTAGAGTTGGGAGTGGAAGGTGAGGGCTGGGATGGAAGCCGGGTCGAGAGCCATGGTGCGTTTGCAGTTGGCTTCGGCGATGCGGCCGGCAGACTTGTATGTGTCGGCATGGTGGACGTGGCACACCGCATGGAACTTAAGGATCTTGGTGAAGTGGCAAATGGCCTCGGCATCAGCACCAGCGTCCATGGCAGCAAGGGCGGCCACTTGCTGGTGAAGAAACCACTTGATGTGCCTTAGCAAATGGGCCACGCTCTCCGACTCGAAGGAGGAAGTAGCGGTGCCGGCGAGCTTAGTGGTTGTTACGAGAGGGGTTTTGGAGAGGGAGAAGCTGTCGTTGGACCAGCAAATGATATGGCAGCGAAAGGCAGCGGTGGCGAGGCATTTTCTGGTATGGCACCAAATCGGGCCACTGCAGGCAAGATCTGGCTAAGGGATGGCTAGGTTTGACTAGCGGTAGCTAGACCTGGCTTGTGGCAGCCATATTTGGGCCTGCCTTGAAAAAAAAAATTTTATGTCGTTATCAGAGCTGGCTACCGCTGACCAGGTTTGGCCGACACTACTCCTCCCAATGTCGATGTCCCCACCCTACCCACACACTGCCCTCGACCCCGATCTTCCGCACCCAAATGCTCCAACACCCCCTCGCCGATCCCGGTGTAGCTTAGCCGCCCCAAATCTGCTAACCCCATGTCCTTGCCGTACATTGCCCTGCACCCCCATGCCATGCACCGCCGTCCCTTGCGCGGCCCACTACGGCCAGGCTCATCGCGCAGCTGGTCTAGCGACCTTTACGCGGCTCACTGTGGTGCCACGCTCTCACAGCCCTTAATGTAGGCAGCACCACGCCGCCCAGCCAAGCCGCCGATCACTTTTGCCCATCACGCGGCCCACCGTGGCCAGGCTCACCCCGCCTTCGACGTCGACGGTGGCCAAGCCCGGCCAGTTGTGGCCAGAATGTGGCCCCAACGAAAGAGGGGACAAACGATATTGTTTTTTTTTATTTTCATCAAATCTAGGCTGTCCTTATGATCAGACAACCCAGTTAAAGCTTGGGACAGAAACATGTTCCATCCCTGAGTTAAGAAAAACTCTTCCTATATATATATATATATATATATATA
>JAVDBV010001782.1:0-15934 GCA_032619315.1 Piper longum
ATATATATATATATATATATATGTATTATGTGTGTGTTACTTGTATGTATCGTAAAAAAGGAAGACTATTAATTAACAAGTACATCTTGTTTTTGTTCGCATGTATAACTATAATCCTTGTCTAGCGAGAAAAATAGTCCAATCTCTTTGCCGTGTGCAATCTGTTGGGTGTATATAAAGTTTATTCTCCATCTAATTATTCTCAACGGGTTTCTAATTTTAAACTACCACGCACAACCTAGATTAATTTCCCAATATATATAAGTATAACTTAAACGTTATTCTCCTGCGAGGCAAGCGAAGATTTGTTTATAAAACAGAATATTTTTATTTTAATTATCAAAATAATTGTAATAAAATTAATTTTAAAATATCTATGAACTTGCGTGTTTTTTAAAAATTTAAAAATATATCATAATGATGTAAAAAAGATAAAATTTTATCAATCTTTTACTTATGTACCTTACTTTTAATATATATAAATCATATTTTATGAAACCCACTAAAAAAGATTTAAATTAAATATGTGGTTCATATAAGATATATGAAGCACGATTCATATAAATTTTTTAGATCAGTATACTTAATAAAAAACTGAAGAATAATATGAAGATGATGCTAATATGAAAAACTTGAACTGATAATCTGAAATCTGAAGATACTCAATACATGCATGGATTGCAACATTACCGTGGACTAATAATTAAATATGATGGTATATATGAAGCAAAGAGGATTATGTGTTCTATGTAAGAAGTGATAGAACAGCTAGCTAGCTACTAAGAAAATGTTAGTACGTTTTGTTTTGGTCCCAATCTGCAAGTGAATGCACCAAAACAACTCCAACTTCCAAATGCAACAAGTGAAGGGCGTGGAAGCAGACCAGTATTAGCTCATGGTACTGTGGAGACATTCGAGTTCAGTCACCTAAAAAATATACACGAAACCAATCTACAAAACATGATATGAAGTATAATATATATATATAGATGCAGCTCCGGAGCTGCTACGTTGAGCATGCCTGCACATTAATTTGAACAATGACGTATAACTTATATGGTCATGCACTTATAACTAATACTAGCTAGCTGATCAAAATAAACAATATATCAACAGAATTATATATACAGGTATCGGACCGGCTATGCAATATTGTTTTAGCTAGCTTTATGCTTTCAAAATGGCATGCACAGATATAAGATATATATGTTCTACGAAACGTTAGATAATAAAACATATTTAAAGAGTATAATAAACAGTAATAAAGCATACTTCAAAGAAGGTAGATGAGAAATATAGATAGATATCCAAACAACGTGAAAAATCAAATACATGCAACAGTTAATTATGATACACAACATAAATACATATATCAAATCAGATCCATAATATTGGACCATGATGAAAAATACTGCCATCGCTCATTTTTACATCTAATAGTTCAAACTAAATAATATTAATGCTCCCAATGAAATTGTGGACCGAATAAAATCAATGCCCTTGTGAGGCAGTTATAGATATATAATAGACCCGATGGGGCAGTTATTGATGCTATTACTACGTTAGTTGACAACGCTCAAAACTTTCAATGCTTATCAAAGATGACATGAAGCAAATACTATTGAGTTTATTAGTTATATATTTAACTTGTATTTTATTACCACATACTATAAAGCGAGTCGGCCTGACAATTTTTTACCACTCTACATATATAGCCATAGTAAAACTTACAAACAACATATCATAAATTATAAAACCACTGCTTATATCTGATAAACCATGTATATATAATTAACCCATGAACCAAATTAACTTTCTTTGTAGTTTAACGCACCAATATTGATAAACATTGAATTAATTAAACTGGGATATATATATGCATTAGAGAAGAAACGAAAGTTGGATGCATAAAGTGAATCCCTAATTAAAAGTACGTACATGATTAGATGATGATCGGATTAATAAGCTCATGTGCTGCGCATGGTAGGAGGAACCATATCATCAAGGAGCCCTTCATCTGTTACAAGCTCATGTGACACCATACTGCTACTGCTACGATTCCTACCATGCGGATACGTACTTCTCGTCATGTTGTTCACAATGCCAGCTTGGTGATGATCTATTGGGCTCCGGGCAGTATGAAGATTAGTACTATAGCCGGAAGCATTTTCACCCAGAGCAGCAGCAGCAGTGCCACCACTACCAAAGCGAAAATTGAGATGTGGGTAATGGAAATGCTGGCCGGGAGGAGGAGTACTAGAGCTAGTACTGGTCATGGAATTGGGGGATCGGACGATGAAGCTGCCGGAGTAGGCCGGGACGCTGTCGTATGGACTTGCACCGCCGCGGGTGAAGCCGACGGAGTGGTGGCAGTGCTGGCCTTCGTAGGTGGTGATGACAATGGCAGGGTTGTCGGAGGATCTCTCCACCCTCTTCTTCACTGTGCACCTTCTGTTTGTGCACCTGTAGTAGCTCCTGCAATTGGGTAACAGATATATACACATATCGGTAGTATGAGCTTGAAGACGATAGTCCAATTAGTGCAATATGCCAGACAATGCATGCCCAAAATCTTGAAAAAATGTGCCTGCAAATGCATGCATGCTGATTTGTGCATACACTAACGAATACCCTAAACGGTAAATTTAAATAAGTCATGAACTTAAAAGATTCAAATCTTTCCTAGGTTTTACAGAATACTTCATTTTTAACTAGGGAGTCGATAGCTTGTGTTGATTTAAAAGAATTGTAAATGATGAGTAAAATGACATAGCTATTGATAAGAACACATTTTAAATCAGGTGAAGTCTGATCAGCAGCATGTAGCTAGCTAGGAATTGATATCGGTAAAAATAAAATAGATGTTGGGGGTGTAAAGTAACACTCAAATTAAGCCATGAACTAAGGAAAATCTTCTATATATTGATCAAGTAAAGTCTTTATATGTATGGAAACAAAACTATGGATGATATATTTTAAGAGAATTATGATTGTAGAGGGAGAGAGAGAGAGAGAGAAAAAAAAGAAAAAAATATAAGCATATATTTAGATCTGGAGACATTCTATACAATCTAAAACTCCGGATCTAACAAATCCAACTATTCCCGATTGAAAACAAAGATTGCAAAAAGATGGGTACCCGTCAAAGACATGGCTCTCTATAGTGGGGGTTGTTGGAAGGTCGATCATTTTATTTAAGTTTTGATCACAACTAATCAAACAGCTTTTTTTTTAACAAAAAAAAAAAGGATATTCAATTAAGCGAAAACAAGAAAAACTGATCACATATGTAAAACAATAACCTTGGAAAGGGGCTGTTCTTTACAGCTTTTTGCCCGTACTTGCGCCATCGATAGCCATCCTCAAGATGATCCACATCGCTCTTTGTCATAAAAGCCACCCGCGGCTGCCTCGCTCTTTTCTGCCCCTTCTTCTTCCCAGCCTTGTTCCCACTCCTGTCACATTTTTTATGATCACCCAATATCATATTTTATAACTAAATTTATGTGTAAGTGCATGATCACTAGAAAATGTAGATTACATATATCAAAACATGGAATGAATCAAGAGAAAATGCCTAAAATTATTGCAAACTTCGTTGCAAAAACATTGATCTATACCTCTACACCTGAAGATGAAAGTCTCGGTGCAAAAACATTGATCTATACTTGTACACATGAAGATGAAAGTTTCGGTGGACACATGCATAGAGAGACAGATAGAGATATGACTCGATGTTCATGGGTGTAGATTGGTTTGCAAGAATAATAGCAAGAATTGTTTTTCTTTTTTTTTTATGACAAGAAATAAATAAATAAAAACACGGGCGTGTCTTAAATCAGACGCAATTCCCGCCACAATTACGCCGGGCGGTGGATTCGCCGAAGATATAAAATAAAAATTTATGAAATGAAAAATAAATAAATAATTTAATTAATTACGAGAATATTCCCGCTTTTAACTTTTTTTACCCTATTTTTGTAAAAATAAAAGAATGAGGAAAAGGAGACGAAGTTTCCGTTTCTGACAATGCTGCCCTGACAAAGCAATCTTATTACGGCCCTGCCATTGTTCCTACTGGAAGGGAAGAAGCAAGAGCGCCACTCACGTCGGTGCCTCCGCGGCCTTCCCGCCCGACTCCGTCGACTCGGCCGCCACGGCGGCCACCTCGCTAGAGCTCGAGGAGGGCGAGGCAGCCGCGGTCGCCACCTTCTCGGCCGCGGCAGCGGAGGGGTCGTGCGTGACGTTGTTGCTGTTGTTGTTGTCGCTGTCGTTGTCGCCGCTGTTCTCTAAGTGGAATTGGATCGGATCGAGTTTGGGGGAGTCGTCGGAGGGCCAGTCGAAGAAGGAGGACCAGGTGGGGTCATCGGCCGGTCGGGATGCGGCACTTGCGTCGTCGTCCATGCGGAGTGGGGATGATGAGAGGGGGGCGGAGCTTGGGAGCATTTGAAGGGGAGGGCGGAGAGGGGCGCGAGCGTCGTTGGGGCTGTACGGCCACAAGGAGCAGAGCAAGGGTGCAGAGAGAGAGGGAGAGAGAGAGGGACAGACCGAGAGAGAGTGAGGGACGGGGATTGGGGAAGACCGTCGTTGTTGCACCCATGTTTTGTGGGTCCCACATGTGGGGGCCCCTCTTCGGGTCAACCGGGCGAACTGGATTGCGGTCCGACAGGCCGAGTTGAAAACATGCTTGAATCTAGTGAACGAACCTAAGAGTTTAAGGTCCGGGGCTTTTATTATTATTATTTTTTAAAAAAAAAAAAATCAGTCGTTCTGTGATGAGTGAGGAGGGTTATTTTCTATATTTGTATCACAAATATTAAATATATTGATACATTTAATAATTATTTTATAATAGGTCATACATATGTCACTCTGTGATGGGTCAATGTCATTAATTATGCCACATTAAATTTGACTTAATATAGAAATTATTGAAATTTTAAGATCGTGACTTTATTAAAAAAGCTTGACAAAATGTCGTCTCGGGATCAAATTGCATCTCTACTCTAATTCTACACATAAAATAATCTGTTTGTTTTAAAAATAAATTATAATTGAATAAGAAGATAAATTATAACATTTTATTTTATTTTATTTATTTTTGCTAAATTTTACTTGGCCAACATCCTATTTTTTTTATCAAAGCCCACCTTTTAATTAGTGTTTTATTAATATATAAGTGGTCAACATAGTAATGAATTTGGACAAATAAGTTTGCTTTGTATTTAAAATTTCCCCACACGGCAAACACCATTGTAACTCGACTAGTTTGACATCAAGTTAAGTAAGGTTAAATCAAAAAGAACATTGGAAACCTAACTAAAGACCATCCGGGTTTATCTTAAATAATTAACCACTCGGGCATTTGTAATTAGTATTGGGACTATTTATTGTTATAAAAAGAAATAGATTTTAAAAAGTAAACAGTAAGGAGGACAAGGTATGGGGCCAGGGAAAAGGGGTTAGATATGCGTCTTATATGGATGTGCCCCAACAAATAAACTTGAGCTAATTAATTGCCTTGAACCGAGCCAACTGGCAGCTGTCATCTTCCATAGCCTCCCCCCAAAATTAATAGGACCATCTCCATCCTATTTCTCAAGTGGCGGGGTGGACCCCTCTCAACCCATGTGGACCACTTAAACAGGTTACAAATTTAATCCCCAATTAAAGTCCACTAATTGGGGGCTTGTCCTACTTTTCTAATTGTTGGACTTGGTGTGGTGCTTACTAGTTTATGTGTCCATGGAAATTACTTGGTAATTGTAATGGATGTGGAAGTTTTGTGTCAATTTGATCAAATCTAATTTGACTGAGCTTATATATTATCATGGCTTGATGAAGAAGAATTTTCCTAACAACAGTGTGGAAACATTTTACTTTCACTAAAAATTTTATCAATGAAATATTATAAAAATTATTTTCGCAATAATAATATTTTTTTTGTGGTTTCTATTATAGATGAGTGATATTATATATTCTATAAGGTCTTACAGTTAATATGACTGTAATTAGACCTAATCAGATGTAACTAAATCATTCTCTATTAAATATTATAAGTGACAATTTTAAAATTTTAATAATAAGTGAGGATTATTATTCATGCATGTGTAGTTGCTCATTGAATCTTATAGTAAATATTGGTTGTAAGACCTTGCAGTTGATTATTTTTCAATATAGATTGTGACTAAGTGTCACAAATATTGCTATAAAAAAATTCCCACATCTAAGCTTAGATATTACCATTTTTATTGAAATGTTTTCACTTGGATATGCTTGGAATACCAAATAATAGCATCATTTGTTTTATTGTTAGCAATAGTAGTATTTCATTTAAATATTTTTCTCCATTTTATACCTTGTCCATGGTACTCATTTGGAAACGTTAATTAATTTGGTTCCCTGATAAATGGATGAGCTTATAACAAATTAAAGGTCCAATCAATGGCTTGAATACATTAGAAGCATTGGTCATTTTGAGAGTTTATAAGTTTTTGGGTTTAAAAATGTTATGGTCATTTTACAGATTATAGATGGTTTGTCTTATATTTGCAGTGTAACATGATATCCTTCATATTTTACATTACTTTTAAGTAATTATATACACTATAGAGAATAGAAAATGTATGTTCCCACTTTTATTGACAAGGCAACTAGTTGGTGATCACCAAATCAGTGGTAAAGATGTTTAACCTTGATTTCCAAGTTTCTAAAGGTGATCAAGGAAAACCACAAAGTAAGCTGGAACACTCACAAGTAAAAGAACTCTACAATGTTAGACACTACATGCATAATATCTTTTATAAAATTCTTGTCTGCCAACTTTAATTTCCTTGCATTTGCATTGGGATCAGATCATCTTGCTTGGTTATTTGGTAAAACTAATGTATGGATTGTTGGTTATAACTATTCTAATTTGCAAAACAAACACGGTGGCAAGTCGATGTTGGGGACATAGTTGTGCGCTATAATAGTGTCTCAAGCTTTGGCGTCCCTTTCGTATCTCCACTTGCGTACTAGTCTATGTTCCTCATTCACGGACCCAACAATCCATCAAAGTAAACTTTATGAAATTGATCCATCTACTTAATTTAATTACAAGGAGTACTAACAAAATACTTACAACATGGAAATTCTATAATTCATTTTTTTATGCATGTAACTAGAGCAATTATAACCTCTCACCTTGTCAACTAATTAATATTTGATGAACCTTGTGTATTTGGGTATTTGGGTATTTGCTCTTGCATTGTCCTATCAATATGCAAGTGTGTCTACTTGGCCACAACAGTTGAGAAAGGGATTACTTTGCTTATCACAACCAGGTCACAGCTTGGTCCATGTTGAGAAGAAGGCATAGCATTTCATGCAACAGCCAATACCCTTTATCTGTAACATCATTGTACATATGTAACTAATAATACAAGCTCATGCTCCAATGGCAAGTCCTAGTCTAAGCCTGCCCAACCTCCTATCACTCTCCAATCTTTCTTGTATAGAATATCAACTGATCACCACAACTCAATCAAACTTTGTTATTTTTTAAGTGATTGAAGTTAATATTTAAAAAGGTGATTTAACCCTTGACAGCACCTCTTTTTGATCGCTACCCACTCACATCTCAAATCGTAATCCAACACTTTTTCAATCTTTAGAACCATGAATCACCCCCAAAAGTTAATTCATGATCAAGACATGCAATAAAAATAGAAGTCATTTGGAATATATTCCCAATTTTCTGAACGTTCGCTAATTTGTTTTTGATTGGTGTGGAGCCTGATCGATTTACAACTTTGGAGATGCTGTTCGAAGGTCCCATCGTTGCGAACTTTAACTAGATTTAGGGTCCCAGCTATGTTAATTATTGGAGGGGTTCAAATTTGTTAAGATTTTGTTGCTCGTTTCATTTTCATATTCATGTACGACAATCTCCCCGTTTTCTTTTGCATTTGGAAAGCAAGCGCACGAGATTCGATCAATCAAAATTTGAAAGAAAAAAATTAAATTATTTTATCTTATCTCATCATTTAATTAGAATTTATCTTTAAAATTTAAATCTCGGAGTAATTATTATTATTCAATAATAAAGGCCTATTTACAAAATTTGATGAATTTAATTATAGATTGTGCATAGTGCGACATACTCCCGCCTTTGTTATTTATCAACATTGAAAGTGATAACACATGCGTGTCACAGCCAGAGCAAAGCGGCCAGCCTCTTGAATGAAAAAGATGAAAGGTGTACGTACAACCAACCACACAATCAATTTTGGTGGTACAAGTTTTGTTGAATGATACGTGTTGGTTAGATGTACACCACTTGATCTTATTACTTAATCCTCGCCTTAATGTTCACAAGAATATAGTAATGGTGTCTTCTTTGAGTCCATGTTTTCACAAGGATATGATAATTGATAAAAGCCACACAGTCAACTTACTGCATCAAAGTCAAGATTTCTGTAGTCAAATCCAACCAATCCGCCACTAATTAACATAGCTGTACATATTTTTGTTCTATAGCCTATATTCAATTATTTCTCACCATTGTTATTAAAATTCAATGGTCTAAGTATTCTTTCCTGGCCAAGTTAGAGAACATTATATGCTCCATCGTCCATGCATGCTTTTACTTTATTCTCCCAATTAATTAGCACCTTTAATTTGATATAATATTATAATTGATACCTTTTTTTCCGAGTCAAGCAATAAATAAATTAAAAAGAACAAAAATAAATATCTATTCATTGCTTAAGAGTTACGACCAAGCATTATAACCATATATTTAGCTAGGGATGTAAACAAGTCAAGCTGACTCGCAAATATTTTTCATTTAGCTCGATTTGGTATAAACTCGTGCTCATTACGTTTGTGTTCGAAAAAATACTTGCTCAAAATGGATAACTCATTGAACAATGAACATAGCTTGAGTCAACGAATATCTGACTTGGCTTGACTCGAAACTTGAACTTAATATGTTCAAATTCGAAAAAATATCCAGCTCGACTCGGCTCGTCAATTCTATTGAAGTTACATTGAACTTATATAGTGATGAAATTTTTTTTTTGATACTATTAAACTAACTAAGGAATGTTCGGTTCGGCTCAACTCAACTCGAAAATAAAACGAACCGAATACAAACCAAACTCAAATACCATATATTTTGAACAAACTACTAGAACAATAGTAAATACTCAATTCATTAAGCTCTCAAATAAGCTAAAACACGCTTGTCAAAAATCATGTCAAATTCAAAAATAACCTAGTTTGATTTGGCTCGGCTCGTTTACACCCTAGATTCAGTAGATTCGGATCGGTTTAAATCAGTATAATTAGTAATGTTTAACTGCTCGTTATGGTTATATTTTTTAAACTCCACTAATTGTGGTGAATGGAAGATGCTCTGTAGCACTTGCTATTGCAAGTCTACTCCCCGGGTCAAGATATCATGTATATATAATATGTAATTTTTCTTTGGAGTTGGTGAATTTTCACACTTGATGGTTCTGATTTGTGCTCTCGTCATATAAATATAAGAACATATATATGCATTGAAATTAAGAAGTGAAAATTTCCCTCTGGGGATTGAAGACTGGCATATTTTTCTCAAAAATGTCAGTGCTGGCATGTAATATCGTAGCAAATTGCTTTCAATATATGTGGAATGATTTTAAAGGAATCAAAATTTAAACAGAAGTTCCGTCCCAGTTGTAGGTCATATTTTGCCTGTGTAAAGAAGGCTGCAACCCAATGTCTTTGGAGACAACAGCATCATTCAAATCTTAATGCAATGCTGCCACCCTGCAAACATGTAATGCTGCTCCTGCAATTTCTTATATTTGGTTGATGCTTATCTGCAAATGAATTGCCTCATTGAACGTCACATTATAAATCACAAATTGTATGTAAAAGTTCTATACGAGATTTCTCGTCTTTGAGTGGTTTTTGCGTGAATGCTCAATCACTAGGCTAGTCAAGAAATCAACATGACCAGGCTCAAAGGTGTAGTCATTGTTCTTGTGAATCCGTTACATGGAATCTGATGATTTAGTTCGGATCTAGTGTTGCAACTTGATTCATTTGACAACTTGATTCGTTTGACAGAGTATGCACAAAACATACCTTCATGAACTTGCTGGGATAGTTACTGTCCTGTTCATTTTCCAGGTTATGGTAGAATGGCAGGTTGAATGTTCCATACATCTTTTGCATATTCATGAATCGTCCGATCACTGCTGAATTTGTAAGAACCTGCAGTGTTCAAAATTGACATTCTTGTCCATCTCTGCAAAAGCAATCGTTTAAATGAACATTACATCCATCTCAAGAGGAGAAAAGCATAAAGAAGATACACAGAAATGACACTAATGTTTTCACAATGCACACAAGTAGAGATGAGAGAGACTGTAACTAGATATATTCATTCTCTCTTGCTAGAAACTTGATTGAATCACATCGTCTCCTAGACTGACTACTCGCATTGAACTTAACCATTGGAAACATACTAACTTTCTCTACCTTGGAATCCAAAAATTAACAAGTCACTGAAAAATAGTAAACCTTGTTGTTTCACTTTTTTAGACAAATCAAAATTGTAAAAAATACCTCTTGGTCAGTATACGCCTCGTCTACTTCCTCCTGGCACTCAATATAACTAGGGAAGTCCTTGCCAACAAGGAAGTAATCTGCACGGCCAAACCCTTCATTACCTTCCAAGGAACCCATAAGTTCCTCATAGTTGTAAGACCCAAATACTCCACTTCGAACAAAGGCTTTGACTTCCTCAAATCTTGGATCAGGAACAAACTGGAAAAGTGATTTGGGAGGTGAAACAGCATATTTAAACATTGCTAAGAACAAACTCTTCATTTCTTTCATTCGTAATATAGAATCATCACCTTTCCTTCAGCTCTTTCATTTCTAAGGCCTGCAATCTCACCAGCTTGCGCACCAAACAAGAAGAAGTTTTCTTCTCCAACCTCTCGCCTTATTTCCACATTGGCCCCATCCAGAGTACCAATCAGTACACAGCCATTCATAGAAAATTTCATATTGCTAGTTCCACTGGCTTCCATTCCAGCAGTGCTGAACACGGGCATTAAAAGCAACAAAATGACCTTCTATTAGCTCTTGGGATGAGAAAAAGCTAATGTAAGGATTGGAAGTGGGAAACAAAATTTGAGTTACCTTACATGCTGTAATGGATCACTATAAAATAAAGGAAAGTGAACTTGACCTTACCTGATATGCTGGGATAGATCACTGGCAGGAATCAGCACTTCAGCAACACTAACATTATAATCAGGGACAAAGACAACCTGACAAAAAACCATTTAAGGATTTGTTAATACTACACATAAACATAATAATCTATCAAATAAACCTGCTTCTGTGGCACTGATATTAGCAATTTGCTAAAATCCTTAGTTATAAATAGACACCATGAAATGCCACGGCTCTATCAGCAGATAATATATTATTACTTTCAGCAAGTCGCCAATATCTGGATCATGGTTCACTGTAGCCCCGACATCAGTAATGAACTTCACAATCCTTTTTGCTTGCACATATGTAGCAAATGCTTTGCCTCCAAAGATACAAACACGGGGCACAAACAGTGCTTCCCTCTCTTTAGCACTCATTTCCTTCATCTTCTTGTATCGGTAAACAACTCCTAAGATGTTCAATAGTTGGCGCTTGTACTCGTGGATACGTTTCACCTAAGAAAACATGTTCAAATAGAGTTTCATCAATTCTTTAGATGATATTATTCAAAAGCCAAATAAAAGTTTGGACATCACCTACCTGTATGTCGAACATAGAGTCAGGGCTAATAACGTATCCAGTTTTCTCTTTGATGAATGCAGCAGCCTTGATCTTGTTTTTTCTCTTTGCGTCCCTCCACTCTTCGTGAAGTTGCTTGTCATCTGCATACTGGTGACAATGCCATGTTTCCTCAGTTATAGTCAGCATAAATATAATCAGATTGGATCTCATATTAAAAAATTCTATACGTAACACTTACCTTCCTAAGCTTTGCAAGCAACTCAGTTTGTAAGACCCAATTATCTGTACCTATCCATTTGGTTAAAATTTTACTTAAATGAGGATTGCAGAATTGGATCCATCGCCTAGGAGTCACTCCATTAGTCTTGTTCTGAAATTTTTGCGGCCACACCTGAAAAGATAGACTTGAAAGTTGGAAGTCCAGAATAACGTTTAGAAAGAAAGGTATATATCAAAACTAATCTCCTAATCCTCAAGAAGAAAGATTCATATACCTTGTAGAAATCATTGAAGACCTCCTGCTTTACAATATCGCTGTGGATCTCAGCAACTCCATTGACTGTATGGCCACCAATAACACAAAGATTGGCCATGCGAACTCGCTTTGGCAATTGGATCACCACTTTTTTAGGCTCTGGCTCCACTACTTCAGAATCTTCCTCTTCTTCCTCTTCTTCCTCCTCTTCCTCTTCCTCATCTGCAGGATCTTCGTCTGCTTCTTCACTGTCATCTTCTAACTTAGTAGAAGATGTTTTTGGTCGTTTAACAAATAATGTTGCTAACGACTCTGGAAAGTCAAAATTCTCCAAGATTCTCATTTCTTCCAGTTTAGCTTGCAGTAGCTCAAGATCCTCCAAGCCATGCTCGGAAACTATTTTTTTCATATGCTGCAACCAATCCCAAGTTACACATAATATTATCAAAGTACTTACTATTGGGAGTCTAAGCCATGTTTGTGCTAGTGTTGCTATAGTGGTACCTCTTCATCAATCATTTCTATAATCTCAATATGTCGAGGTAGCAATTGTTGCATTAGTTCGTAACTCCATTTTTCCAAAGCTTCAGGTAGAACAGTGTGGTTTGTATACGCCACAGTTCTGGCCAACATGAAGGCATAATAAAAAAGTTATACACCATGTAAGACAAAAGAAACATTAAGTTAGTAGATTCAAGATGACAGAGTTTTCATATTGCAGCCCTACTTCAGTCTGGCAAAGCAACTAAGGTGATGTTTATTAAGCAATTTGTTGATGAAGATTTTACCTCTGAGTAATACCCCAAGCTTGTCCCCAGCTTAAACCCTTTATGTCAACCAGAATTCTCATGAGTTCGGGAATGCAGAGTGTTGGGTGAGTATCATTCATTTGTACTGCCACCTTCTCAGGAAACAAATCCCACTTGACAGACTTTCCACACCTCCTCTCAAAACGAACAATAATGTCTTGAAGAGAAGCAGAGCATAAAGTATATTGTTGCTTGAGGCGAAGAATTTTTCCTTCAGTAGATTCATCTCCCGGATATAAAACGTAGCAGATCTGGAAGCACAAACCAGGTTCACTTTTGAAATTAGTCAAGCAATGCCGTGAATATGAAACATTTACTAGTACAGCAAGAAAGTATCCTAACCTTTTCGGCATTTGTTTGAGCCTCATATGCCCTGCTATGCTCACCAGCATTGAAAGCTTTTAAGTCAAAATCTTCGGATGGTACTTTGGTAGACCACAAACGAAGGTTCAGAGTAGTTTTGGTCTTATATCCTGGTATAGGAACATCATAAGCAACAGCTTTTATAATTTCTCCTCCTACCCAGCATTTTTTCCCATCTGAACCTTTGACCACTTCACCATAAAATTGTATTGGATAAGAGACATCATTTCTCACAATTTCCCAGGGGTTTCCCATCTGAGATATGACATATGCACCATCAATAAACTAAAACTAATAAAGGGTATGAAGAAAAAAAAAATACATAGAAGACAACATAAAGTGAAGAAGACACCTCAAGCCAATTTTCAGCAACCTCCTCTTGGCCATCTTTTGTAATATTCTGATGAAACAGGCCATACCTATAGCGAAGTCCATAACCCCAGGCAGGATAATTTAATGTTGCTAGAGAATCTAAGAAACAAGAAGCCAATCGACCTAAACCTCCATTTCCTAAAGCTGCATCAGGTTCCTAGGAAATTATACAACATTAGAATTATTGAATTTCTCCCTATAAGAATCATACAAAATGAGGCAAGCAAAGATTGAAATCAAGCAACATGTTACCTGCCGAGCCACATTTTCTAGATCATATCCAAGCTTCCTTAGAGCATCTGCATAAGCTCCAGTCAGCTCCAAATTACCAATGGCGTTTAATAAGGCTCTACCCTACATTTTTTTTAAAAAAAAGAAACTAATAAGCTGACATTCCTGAAAATCAAGATGCATTGTTCATATATGAAAAGCTGCTAATAACCTGCAAAAATTCCATGGACAAATAGTATGCTTGCTTGACATTTATTCTATCATAATATTCATAGGTCGTATTCCAATTAATAATTAGAGCATCTCGAACACTTTCTGCAGTTGCATAGTACGCCTTAGGGAGATCCAAATTCTCAGGAGAGAAAGCTGGTGTGAATTCTGAATGGTATTTAATGCTTGAAGCCACAATAGACGAATCCAGAATGATGGAATCATTAGAGCGAGAACCACCTACTTGAAGTCATCAAAACAAGATAAGATTCAGAAGTGGATTTTGAAGTTCTATGAAAAACAAACATGAATCAAACAAATTGGAATTAAAACAAACCAAAGAAATCCAAATTTTCAATATAATGTTGCTGCAGATGCAGTTTATACAGTTGCCATACAGACTACAATAAAAATGTGATCAAATGAACGACACAAAAAATATCAGCCCACAATAAAAAATGCAATGTAGGAAAGATTACCAATTGCTCTTAAATAACACCCAAAAAAATAAGCAAAGGAATACACACAGAAAAGTAACTCTAAAGAGCCAAAATTTCTTGAAAAGAATAAAAAATACCCTCATAAAAGTAACCAAATGATCAACACAGAACACTTATATCATCGATCCATGGAAAAAAACAGCAATGTAAGAAATATTACCACCTCAAATTTCATTAAAAGAGTTAAATTTCCTGCAAACATAACACATACACACCAAGAAAAGCAATCAAAATAAACAACATAAGAGCACTCTTATATCATCAATCCATGAGAAAATTTGCAATGTGACCAACAGTACCACCTCAAACATCTGGAGAGAAGGAAAAAACAAAAGCCAAATTTCACAGAAACACCACATATAAACACCCAGAAAAAGCAATCAACAGAACAGCACAAAACAACTATCATTAAAAAGCAAAATTACCTTCGCAATGTATGCAAAAGATTATACCCCAACAAAAAAACCGTAAAAGATCCAAAATTTCCCACAAACCACCCAAGAAAAACCCTCACCCTCATCACTGGCAGCTTCCTTCACCTCCTGCTCACTGGCCACGCTCCTGACAGACACCAACCTCTCCTGCCGCCGGAGATTGGCCGCCCCGACCAACAGCTGCCTCGACCCACCATTTTTGGCGGGAAAAGCAGCATGCCCAGTGAAGCAGGTACAGCCGGCGAAGCTAATCACCAACTGCGCCGACGCCATGGCCGTAGCAAAACAAGAAATATCTAAACACACCAGTACTCAATCAATATAAGAAGATGGTACACATACGTGACAAATATGTTGCATGTAACGCTAAGCTAAGACGTGTGGACGGTGGAAGAAGACAGTGATACGCTATATTCTTGTCGTTTTATCTGCAACTGGTCGAGTGTGATGTGTAGATATCAAATGCGCTCTTCCATTTATAGCACATGCATGATATTGATTATTGAGGAAGCAATCACATTGAGGAAGTTTTTTTTTTTTAAATATCAATGTCATGGGTATTTTTTTATCAAATCGGTTAAACATGAACATTTTTTTATGGAGATTAGACATGTTCATGTTTATTTATTTCCAAATATTCTCAACATTGTGTATATGAATTGTGTATTTTTTAGATCATTGTTTGTCATTGTAGGGGATACCTACCTATATTATGGCCTTTATGAAAAACTACATCAGTGCTTTATATATGTATAT
>JAVDBV010001783.1:0-12686 GCA_032619315.1 Piper longum
CATCCTGGGAAGGAGTCCACGAAACAAGAATTTTCTATCAGATGGTGGTATGCCCGCAAAGTTTTCATACCAAAGTCCACGGGGTTTCCATCTAAGAAATTTTCTCTCCATGGCAATATACTGCAAACGATCAATAAACAACACATTTAAGCAAGTACAAAAAACTGAAAATAAAATTTGGACGTGCAAATAAATCTAAAAAGTTTAGTTGGCAAATAAACCTACTCCAAATTTAAAAATGACAAACATGATCTTACCTTCGGTACAACAACAGCCTGGGATCTAGTTTTTGCGGTATCAAAACAATGTGAAGCTGCAGCAGCAAAAGCACCAGAGAACCCGGCAGCAACACCAGCACCAAGTGGAGAAACAGGACCAATATCTACAACAGACCTGCAGTTGCGAGGATAAGAAATGCATAAGACATATACGACCTTATGATATCACTCCAGATGGGTGAAGAGTAAATTATGTTCATAATAATACCCTGCAACTTTGTCCTTGAAAATGCTTGACCAAAGGAAATTTTATGAAGAATACAAGAAATGTAGTTTTCACATGATTTGTGATTTAAGGTTCATACTTATGAATATCCTTCTGAAATCCATTATAACATATAGAGTAATTAAGTGCCACACTCATTCTTCTCTTTTGAAAGCAAATAGAAAGAAAAAGTTCACTCATCAGAGAAAGCGAGAAGAAAGGAAAGGACCAAGGAAGAGAGACCTGGGTTGATCTTCCATTTGAATTGCCTTCCAATTAAGCATTGCTATGTGAAGGAATTGCCAAGTTGAAAAGAAAAAGCCACCAAATACTGAGTCTCTAACAATTCCTGCCCGAAGGCCTCTCAACAAGACTCCCAATCCTTCCAATGAAGTAATATTCAACAATCCTCTAACTTCGTATGCAAAGGGTGGCCTTCCAGATCCTGTCATCATCCATGGATACTCCTTAAAAGCTGCAAGATCTGGTTGTTTTCCCGGTAGGACAGATAGCAAACTTAAAGTTCGGTCCCATGCCGTCGGATTTGGTGAATAGCCGTGAAACAACTTTGAAAATGAAGGGGCAGCATTGTGGAGTTGCTTAGGCAAAGGGGTAGAAGCAGGTAAATGTGAAGCAGAAGCCACTTGTGCACGCACCTTGAGGAGTTCAAATGGAGTGCATACAAGGGCTTCCATTGTTCCTGCGGCAAGTCCAGCTAAAAGAGCTTCTGAGACATACACATAGTCATCTTCCCGACCATCTACAATGACAAAAACCAAACAAATGAAACATACTGAACAAAGGGGGGAAATCCATCAGAAAGTTAAAAACCAACAAGGTAGGTAAAACAACCAGAGTATCACTGTTTCATGGATTGTTTAAAATGGAAAGTGAATAAAAACCAACAAAGTAGGTAAAACAACTAGAGAATTACTGTTTCATGAATTGTTTAAAATGGAAAGTGAATACCTTTGTAAAAAGCAGTCAGAAGCTCATAGACGCCAAAACGAGCACCCAAGCCAGAAATCCTTGCTAGTGTTGACCAACCAAACCCACTATACAAACCTACATCATACAATGAATTCAAAACATGTTGAGTGTTATTCATAAAGGAAATTGCATGTAAAAATAATTTGAAAAAGAATTAAAGCTGTGAGTAGGCTAGGGATGTAAAATTAATTGATTTTATCAGACTTCAGACACAAAATAGATCTCTATGAAGTCCCATAAATTCCTTGACAATAAACTTGATGGTAATGGCCGTTTACAACAGATTGGCTGCATTCCTTCCAGCGCATGATTACGTTTTTTTTAGATAACCCTATGCTTATGTGTCAACATTAAAACCCATATCCTTCAACTATCTGGGATAGCATAAATTCACTTCCCCTTTAATTATTAACTGGAAAAATCTTCTGTGCAAAGAATATTAAACGTTAGATAGGCTACTACAAATGTGTAGGGGAAAAAAAAGAAAGAGAGAAACCACTTCCAATATAGTCAGTGGCCAAAGAAAGGAATAGCTGCTGGGCTCAGGTACATGTAAGATATGGATTGCACAAACCTTTTATATAAAGAGGCATAATAGTGTACAAGAGCATGTGAGATTATATAACTGAAGAAAAAGTAGCAAACAAAGCAGGATGAAGGAGATGATACATTCAGATTATAATGCAGGATGGAAAAGATGAGGTGCCAAAGCCATGGCAAAGTTCTAGATACGCTACCCAAAAAGTTACATAAAGCTTCATTTAGAGCATTACCCAAATTTCCTGATGGTGTGCGAACTTTATCCAAAATTTGCATGATGCCCAGCTGTTGAGTAGGACCTGCACCAATCTATTACCAAAATTAGCCAAAATTAGCCAAAGCATACAGCCCTGTTATGTTCAAAACTATGAAATAAGACCGATAATTATTCACTAGCTTCTAGAACCAATGGGGCTGGGGGAACAGGAGACTGGTGCCAAAAAATAAAGACCTTGGCATCTAAACTCGTAAGCTTTCAGCCATTCTAAGATGACGCCCAAACATGGGATTGCAGTTTAAGCTTAAGATTACAACTTCAGCCACTTTGATGGTGTTCAATTATTGAGATCAAAGTAGCATACGGCCAGAATGAGCCAAGTCTTTCGCCTCAAACTTTTCATTGGGAGCGCAGGTTCCTTCCATCTTTTGTGAACATATAGGTGTCAACATGCACAATAATGTGCGAGTTTGTGAGTGCATTTTCACGTATAAAACTTGGAGGTAAAGTTTGGACAACAAGGAATGTCTAGATGACGACCCCCGTCAAGGCACACACTTCACTTTAAAGAGGTAACACCACACTGCCTTTTTTTCCTTTTAGTGTGTGGGATTGATCATATTGTATGTAGAGAGGAAGTAGCACCAGTTAAAAGATGAAGGGAGATTTTTTATCAAAGACAAACTTCAAGATTTTAAAAAATTGATAAAGGCGTACATAAGATCAATGTAAAGATAAATGAACCAGAAAAGAAATCAATTAGGCAAAAACACAGAAGTATGAGAAATGATGTAAGAGCTTTTTTGCGAAAAAAAAAAAATCATTGCATTATTGACTCAATAGACGAAATGCTTATTAGTGACAAGTCGTCAACTTAAGTTTCTTACACTAACTTGATATTTAGTCCCACACATACATTTTGGTACGGCTACTCAACACTAGATTAATCCCAAGGGCTATCAACCATGAATTATTAACATCATTTCTTCTTATGTGAAATCACTATTATCAACTACCAATGCTGTCTATGTTCTTCTAATCACATAATGCTATGCTCCTCTTTACATGCCATCGTTCACTTATAGTAGAAAAAAAAAAGAAAGAAACATTATGCCGAGCAACGACAAACACAAAACTACGATCAAAAGCTACATGGATCCAGATGAGCATCTCCATTTGCACACAAAAAAAAGTCCATTCCAACATCACCGAATCAAGATCAAACCTTTTCCCCATTCCAAGCCATTAAAATCACAGCAGTGCAATGAGAACGAGAAAAAAGTTTTTAACAACTTGACCATACCTGGACGAGGGTCTTGAGAGTGTCTAGTGGATACACAACAGTAGTTGACAATGCTACCGCTCCAACGGCGGCAACGGCGTGGGTCGCCATGACCTCCGCCATTGCAGGAAGCCACTGGCCGGAGCTCCTCCGGACCTCCGCCGATATGGTGCCGTCCAGCTCCGGCGCCGGCGGATTGGCAAACTTCGACTTTCTCGCTGACCTTTCCTCGTTCTTGTATGGATTGAAGCGTTTCGTTATCATTTCATTTCCTTGTTAGTAGTGTGGAATTACAATTCTCGGGATTGGAAATTCCTTTGGACATATGAATTCCTATTTAGATTTTTTCTTGATCAAAATAGTATCAATTTTCGCTTTTCCAAGTCTCCATCAGGTTCTAATTACAAGATAAAAATTATCTTAGGGCAAGATTTTGATTTTTTTTATTATTATTATTTTCAAGTTTTGATCTTAATAATCAAATATCTTAAATTTTTAATGAAGTAAAGTACATATTTCATAAAAATTTCCGTGGTTGTTGCTATATTTACAAACATAATAAACTAACTTGACACAAATAACATAAATATAAGACATATGATATAACTCAATTTTTAAAGGCTATAGTTTTTAATTCCATAAACATTAATATTGTGGTTTTCTTTTCTCCTATTTAATATATAAAAATTGATCAAGTTTAAAATTCTTATAAGAGGTTTGAGTACATTTAAAAAAATTTGAAGGTTTTTGAACTTTCTTTTTTTTTTAAATTGACATGCTAAATTAGGGTTGTCACTGGGTCAGATTTAGTTTGAGTTTATATAGGACTTAAACCATTAAAGATCCCGACCCATTATTAAATACCCAAACCCAAACCCAACTTTATATATAAGTATTTTTCGTTGATTTAAATCTAAATCGGATTCGGGCCCGATTTAAAAAACCAAAACCCAAACTAAATCCGAACCAATAATAAATATATTATATGCATTTGCATAAAAACACACAAAATTTATATATTTTATGATATTTTTTATTTTTTAGAATAAAATATATCATATTCTAAAAAATATTTCATATATACAAAGACATGTAAAGAAAAATCAAAATTTAAAACAAAAATTAACTTGTTTTCAGGTTACGGTCTTTATAGGGCCACATCCTTTAAGAACTGAACCCGAGATATAAAAAGGGTACTAATAAAAACTTAAACCTTAAGACCCAGATCCAATATAGTTGGACACGAACTTGGTATTTTTGGATTGGGTTGGATACCGGAATGAGAAAAACAAACAAGGGACAAATAAGAATGATACAAAAATCTCTTAGAGTTAAAGTAGTGGCTCGTTTTCTAAGAGTCTAGCCATGTAGGGGTCCATTTGGTTTGAAATATTTTTTATTAGTTTTCTTTTTTGAAACAATTTTTTAGTCTAATTTAATATTTTGATCTTTCCATTCTAGTTTCGAAAATTTAGTTAAAAATTCATTAATATAGAAAAATTTTGAGAAGAAGAAATGAAAAATGTCGTCTTCGTGTCTCTTCTTCACATCTTCATTCAACTGATGTTACTGAAATCACATTTATAAACAAAGTGATTGGTTTTTTATATCTTAGAAAAAGGAAACATATGCAAATGTACATACACGTACATTGGAGTGGATTTTGTTTACAAGAAATTTGAGCACATTCAAAAAAAATTTGAGGGTTTTTTTAAACTTCTGTTATTTTATATGTGTGCGTGTGTTAGACAAGCATGAAATGCACAAGTACCTGCTGAAAAGTAAATACTGTTGGACCGCAGTTGATAAGGTGCCGCTTGGCACCAATAATCAAAAATATAACTCGAGACAAAATTAAAGCATTAGTAAAAACATGAAAGTAAACCGAAAGACAAATCATGAAAGTATTAGCCACCTTCCACTTTGTAAATTTGATATTAAGAAGTAGTCTGCTACAAGGTCCTGTAGTCATGCTTGGCTGCAAGACCCAATCCCAAAGTAATTGATATATACATGCACTTCATAGCATCGTCAATATATCAGGGCATTCAGCATTTCTCAATTCTCATAGTCTTCAATCAATGCATGATTGGTGGTGTTTCTTTAAAATCCGTGTTCTCCGCTCCTCATCAAATGCACATCAGCCCTTCTTTTATATAACTAGAGAAGATGGTAGATGAACTGACTTCCACCATTGAAATTTTCCTCACCAACCAGAATGACTTGAAATGTAGCATCATGGAGACACATTCCTTGTAACAACTTATTCTAAAAATTAAAAGGATCACCCGTTGGTGTATGTTGAGCTCATAAAATGTTATCACTTCACATATCTATAGTGATTAGTATCTGATTAATTTACCTAAGTAAAAACACTCAAAATGATAAACATCAAACCTTACAATTTATGAATGAATCCCCGGCCTAAGTATACCACTTAATCAGCAACTCTCTTAGATTATATCATCCCCACCAGCAGGCATGGCTTCCGAGGGCTGGTGCGCCGACGTGCCTGCCGGCTGTGCTGCCTCCGTCGCCACTTCGGTTGACTCCAGCAAGGACTGCCGGCAAGTCGGGCACGACGAATGCGACGCCAGCCAAATGTCGATGCACTTAACATGAAACTCGTGCTTGCACTTGGGTAGGACCCTTACCTCGTCCCCATCTACCAACTCCGCTAGGCAAATTGGGCATTCCTGAGCTCCGGAGGCCCCCTCTGCCGTCCGGTAGACCGCGACCGGAATCCGCCGGAGCACCCGCTTCTTGAGCCCCGTCGAGGCCAGCCGGGCCGCTGCCTCCTCCGGCGTCTCGACCAGCCGGCGGCCGCACCTCAGCGCGCACCTAATGATGGAATTGAGGCCAAGGACACATACAAGTGCACATAGCAAGGCCGCTAGTATGATCACCATGTTTGTGTCCAAATTGTTCTCGCTCCCAAAATTGGACCCATGGGCCCTGGTGCCATTCTTTGCCGGTGGGTCCACGCCGAGGAGCAGCCTATGGTGGTGCCGCTTATGGTTGAGATGGGTTTCCATGGCCTTAGCACCACCTCGACATGTATCAGACAACTGAACAGAGATCAATCAAATTGTGCAGACTTTGCCGGCCTAGAAGAAGTTAGCAGCAAGAAAGGGGAAGATGGCAGGCTCCTTTCTGCTTTATCCGAACTTGGGTTCCTCCTAATCTCAAGACTTACGAGGAAGATGTAATTTGCTAGAAAGAAGGGCTAACGTTGGGGGCGATTCCAAGCTAGACAAAGACGTTGAATCAGCATCTTCTGGCCTTTGAGGATAAGGAAGAGAAAGAATGGTTGAGATGAAGCGATAAAGGCATTTGCCTCTTAACATTCTCAACGTTGGACAGATCTGGGCATTAAGATCATTGGGAAAACAGAGAGAAAGTACCTGTCTATGCACAGCTGCACCTCATTTACCAGGTTTCCTTGTGAGACGAAGGTAGCCTTTCTTGTGATTGCCCTCTGAGAGAAAAGAGATCGACCCATGATGAGCTCAGAGCTATCAAGCGGTTGGGAACCTGATAGAGAAGAGAAGAATTTGCTAACACGTTTTAGGTTAGGTGTTCTTTCACTTTCAAGTTTCATCATAGTTAATGCTATGGGCGGTGAAGGAAAAAATTGCATAGATTGCACTGGGAAAACTACAAAGACAGCAAAAAGTAAGTAAAAGTATGTGTGATTAGGGTACCTGATCCGCACCTGATGATTATCATTTACTTAAAGCAAATGCTCCTCTGTCACCCAAAACCAAACAAGTTGAATCTTTTGTTGCTTTTTATTTTTGTGGTTTGATGAGCAGCGAAGCTTAGAAGAATTTAGGGAAACTTGAAGAAGACTCCCTTCAATGGCCATATGAGCTGGTGCAATTTGCAACCACTTGTTTTTCCCTTCCATCAAAGATGATGATCTCATCTAGGCTTCCCTAATGGGACCAAGGATAATACTGTTATATTGTAGCATGAAATGTATAGATATCAACATCTTGCCAAAATTAGATGCTTGAACAATCGATCGACAACACATGATACAAAAACCCAGAACAAGTATACGATACCGTGCATTGCTAGTCCCAAGCCAAGATAAATGAGAAAGGTTGGCATCAAAATTTTGTTAATTTATAATTACGTAGATCTTAATTTAAAGACCATTCTCCAAACATCTTTGAGTACCGGGTAAAAGAGGAAATGTATGATATGGTACCCGATTTTAGTTCATAAACTCTTTTTTCTTCTTTAATCACAACTCCTGTTGATTAGTGCTTTTAAGTCACATTGTTGCAACGTAATCTCATTTACTGTTACACAATGATCTATCCACTTAAGATGTAAAGTAAAGCGATCATGGGATGCAGCTCCAATGACTTTTTGGAAAATTTTAAAGAACTATTCATAATCTTATTATATATGAAATTGTATAGAAGGAGATTATTATCCGTAGAATCCTAACTAATTATTTTTAAATCTCTCTCTAAAGAAATAAATATGGAGATTATTTGCATTTCTTATACATTTGTGTTAAATCTTCAACAAACTAGGATGCAAACTCGCGGGATGCTCTAGAAAAAATGCTTACAAGGCATTTAAGGTGGTTAAAATCAAAATAATTAAATGTTAACTCCATAACTAAGTGCCTCTACATCCGTTGACAATTTCATAAAAAATTTCCAGCAGCCTTTATTTTATTATTTTATATTAAGTAAATAAAATAAATATTCATGTTCAAACAAATACATCATTATCTCCTAATATTATGCTTGTAACGACTCGCCTTAGCCAATCGGGGTTACCAAAAAATACGGAACATATAAAAATAAAAATAAAAATACATATATCATAATATAGCAAATAATTATACTTGAAATATAATGTAACGAAAATAATTAAACATAAAATCCAAATATCTCTAAAACATTTATTAATCATAAAATAAATTATTTTATATTAAATATAACATACAACAATTAAGATAAAACTAACTGTACAAAAGCAAGTTTCACAACATCTAAATCATTTCTCATAATCACAATTATAACTCAAATAATATAAAGAATAGTTTAATTTTATTCAACAATTCTTCTATCTGAATCTAGTCAGGGAAAAACAAACCTCTCTTGCTGTCACAAAATCATCTTAGTTTGTAAGTTGTATAATTACATAAAATAAATCAATATATTTCATATCATTATTTGTAAAATTTGTAGTGATTATGAGTTTATGTTACACTTCAATTATGCTGGGAGGGGTGGTCGTTTTATCCCGCTACAATTTTATGTATGCGCACAAATATTATGTGACCTATAGTATGTAGTTATCAAAATTTTTCGTATTAGAAGTGCATAATGGGTTATCTTGAGTTATTATACATTGTCACCCTTTTCGGTATTGAGGCAAATATTTTTTCCAAATAATTTTAAAAATGTGTCTTGTATTGGACTAAGTCAATAATATGGGCTTTAGCCAACTATGATTGTCAAAAAAAAAATACAATATTTCAATTAATTATATAGATCTCAAATCGCAATACAATTGAACTCATGTGCGTGCAGTAAAAACAAACTCTAGTCTAAGGAAAAATAACTAAATTAGATCCTACACAACGAGATTTAGATGAATGTTATGAATGCGATATGAAATAATATCATACACTAAGGAAAAATAATAAATTTATAAAAATCAATTAATAATTAATTTATCAATCCATAAATATATAATCACATTAAAGTTTAAATCACCCAAAAATTAATAACAATTAATTCAAATTATAACCCGCCATTGAATAACTATAACCAAATATTTACTAATATTTTCATAAAACACAATAATTTATTAACTTATTAGTATATATTTAATTACTAATAATAGCGTATTTTGTTTGACATGTTAATTATTTAATTAAGAAAATCTTATTAGTCCTAGAAATATAGGTTATAATTTACACTATTAATTAATATTACACTTTAATTTTAATTAATAAATTATTATAACTTATTATCATATTATCAACAATTTATTAACTTTTCATTAACTCTAATTAATTATCTTAAAATCATTTAGATCATCGTATCTAATTATTTAATATAATTTATATTAAAATTAAAGGATATCATTCTTAAGATTGTTTAAATTATTTACCTCGTTAAAGATTCAAACTTTATTTGAGTGAGTGTATTGATCTTACTATTATATTTTAATAATTCATTTAAATTATTAAATACTTAATTTTATACTTAACAATCAATTAGATAATATGTCATTAACCAATAGTAATTAATTATGTAATTGAATTATATTACTCATATTATAACTCATAATTAAATAAATTAATTTATGCATCTATATAAAATAGTTAGAACCATGAGTCACTTGAAAATAATCTATAAACTCATTCGCAATAAATATAACTACAACCGAATAAAGATGAACAAGACTGCATAGATTCAAAATCTAAACACTCAGATCAAACCCCTAAGGATCCTTGCAGTTGCCCAATGTGCAAGATAAAAATTACTTGTGATTCTTGAATATCTTAACGTGGTTGAAGTTAAGATTAATTGCATTCTTGATTCTATCTTATCTCTCCAATCTAAATATCTAGTTGTATTATTTGATTTCGTCTAGGTATTAATCCACCCATCTTTACCATCAAATTCTACGAATTAGCGTTAATCATTATTCGCTATTCTTTAATCACTTTTTTAATCTTTAACTACTTGTTTGGTAAAGAGTCAGTAAAAAGTAATTAAAACTATATACATTTTACCATTTTGTGGGAAGAAAATGCGTATGCCTGAGTCGGGTCCACCTACATCCGCCGCCCACCACCTCCGCCGCGCCCACTCCGACCCCCCTTTCCACATACCAAAAGGCCTCGGTTTCGCGGCCGACAAGATCGTCGGATCGGAGGATGACCTGTGCTCCTCCTTCGTGGACGTCGACGGCCTCGTCGGGCCCGTCGACGGCGTTGTGCGGAGAGCTCCGGCGGAGAAGGGCGAAGAGTCTCGTTGGCCTCGTCGGGCCCGTCGACGGCGTTGTGCGGAGAGCTCTCGGCGGAGAAGGTGCACCGGCAATGCAGCTTGGTGGATGGATTGGCGTCGGGAGGGGATGGGGCGTTCGGGGAGATTGCGGAGGTCAAGGCCATGGCGGCGGACAAGATGGCCGAGCTCGCTTTGATTGATCCGAAACGGGCAAAGAGGTTGGTGAGATTAGTATGTTTTTGGTTGATTTTTTCATTTTTTGGAAGCTTTTGTGGGCTTGATCTGTTTGCATTGTGATAATGTTAACCGAAAAGCCTGACTTTATTTGATTTTGATGCAACTAGTAGACTACTCATGCAACATCATCCGTTTTAAGTTTGATGTATTTTGCTGAGAAAAACATACATTTTAAAAATTTGTAAATGCTATGTGAATTAGGCGTAGGTGGGATTGGTCTGTGCTTACATGATTGTTAACGTGTTGGTAGTGTTTATATGTACTAATATTTGATTTGTACTTCGTTTAAGATTCTTTCATATTTGCTTGGTTTTATTTTCTTATATGCATTTGGAATTATTTGGGCCCATTTTTCCTTGAATTAGAGCTTTTGTTGTATAGCTATTGATTGTTACAAGTTTATGATTTAATTAGAAATCTAGAAGGAAATTGACATGTATAAAAAGAAAGAAAGCTGCACATTGCACGACATGAACTGTCTTCGGTTTTATTAAATATGAGAGATGGATAGATTAGATGAATGTTATGAGTAGAGTTCCTTGCTCGATTATTCCATATAGTCACATTCCATGGTTGTTGACATAAGCAGGATCTTGGCAAATCGACAGTCTGCTGCTCGATCAAAATTGAGGAAAGCGCATTATTTATTGGAACTTGAGCACAAGGCTCAATCACTTCAAAAAGAAGCTGCCACCTTGTCTGCACAATTGACTCTTTTCCAGGTTGGTGAAATGAAGCAATAGTCGTAGATGCAAAGTGAGTTGGTGTTTTGGGAAATTTGTTATATGTTCTAGGGTTTGGAATTTGGAGGCTAGATTTCTGCTGACAATGAGCCTCAGTTTAGTTTAGGACTTCAAATTAGTTTATTGTTGTCTTGATCTCAATTCTATTTGATTCAGCTCCAATTTTCACCCTTCTCTTATAATTGTTTATGCAAGCTTTATATGGTAATGTACTTTTATGAGATAGAAAAAAATTACATGACTAAGCTTAGCTAGGGGTTTTGGTCCTTGTCTTTCAGGTTAAGAATGTTAATAGACATAGATAAAGAAGAAGAAGAGCAAAGAAAATTACTCTAATTTGTTTAACAAACAATGGAGGCTTTGAAATGGTAAAATTAGTTACTGATATAGTATCTCTTAATATAAACATTTAGCAGTTTTGCTTCTTATTCTTAATTTGAAAAAAAAAAAAATGGTAACATGCTTCTGTAGATTCCTAGTAATCATTGACAAGACCGAGGATATTGAATTAGTGTTTACATAGAGCTCTGAACATTCTCGTGTATGTATTACACGTAAATGATTGATGTTCTGCTGTTGTCTTTATGGTTTAGAGAGATACAGAACACTTGTTGACAGAGAACAAACAACTCAAACTAAGGTTGCAAGCTATGGAAGAGCACGCACAACTGCAAGATGGTAAGTGACTGTGTATCTTTGACTACATTGTAGTTTGGCAAGTGGTGTTCTCATCTTCATTTTATATGCTAAAGAAACTTGTTGCAGTAAATCCTTGGAACATGTCTTCACTCTCTTTTCTAGGATATTAGTACTTTGCTGAAGCACAAAAAGGCATTGTAAGCTTTGCATTGATCTCAGATATAGAGTCACAAGTTATTGTCCAGATTTGTACCTTATGCTTTCTCGGTTTGAAATTATTGACCGGGATTCTGTAGTTTAACAAGCTCTGATCAATTCGGGTTTTTGTTAATTGTGCTTATTGATTACACAACGTTGCCGCTTGTTCCTTCACTTCTTGCTGCAAGTTATTTTCCTTTCAGTTTGAACTGTTTTTGGTTTCCCTTTATTCAGAGCTCTATCCTTATTCTCCTTTGAGTTAGAGGTCTATAGATAGTTAGATACTGGTATAATATAACCATAAGAATATCTGATATGTATATGTATATATATATATATATATACATATACATATCAGATATTCTTAT
>JAVDBV010001784.1:0-13110 GCA_032619315.1 Piper longum
ATATATATATATATATATATATATATATATATAGTGCCCCCAGCATGCGCTACAAGTTTTTGGCTGTGCATGTAGTGCACATAATGTGAGCCGCTGGATCGAAATCCAACGGCCCACTTTACAAGTGTAGTATGCACTGCCAAAAACTAGTGGCGCATGCCAGCATTTATATTATATATATATATATATATATATATATTATCTTGTTATGGTTCTAGTAATTTATACAATTAAATTGACTAATTGAGGAACCTAGGTGTTTTACTCCTTTAAAAAATATAAATCAAACGATGAGGTTGATGGATAATGTTTGGTTGGGCTAAAGATTAGCTGGTTGTAGTACTTTACTGAATGGTGTAAATCATCTTAATTAGGCGTGTTTAAGAAAATACCTATAATAATTTAAGCTAGTGCTACAGCTTATTTGCTCCAACACTTGCTATAGCAAATCCCTATCTGGTTGTAGGGCACAATCACATTAAAAGCTTATGTTGTCATCTATGTGAAAGTAATTGGGAAATTTTCACTAAGAATAAATTATAAGTTATTACCTTAAGATTGCATTTTATTAAATGCAATGTTTATTGGTAGATTTGGACTTCTTTTTAAATATTGGACATGCAATTAAATATTTTAACTATTTTTGTGCTCCTTTGGCATTACTTGTATTTTGGGTTAATTACGTTGGCCAATCCTCTATTTAAATCAATAGCATAAACACACTGTGGAAAAAATGTCGCTTTAGATTTGTCACAATTTTATTCGGTAACAAATTTGTCACTGTTATGGATTTTACCACGGTAAACTCGTGGTAAAAATTTTGTCACTGACGAATATCCGTGTAAAAAATTTGACATCGAGTGAAAAAGTACTGTCAAAATTTGGTCACTACATTCCCTGGCAAACTAAGTTTCCCAAGCATGAAACTGGTCAATTGCCTTTGCCACTAAATTGATAATAACATGAGACATCATCTTTCAATCTATTTCCACTGTTCTCTCGTTATTCTATGTCTAAGCTGTAACATAATCTGGGCATTCTTTGCCTCTATCAAAGAAATTGTTATCATTCCATAGTCACTTGTTTTGTGACCTCAATTATTTAAAAATGTAACCTTGTTTGATGGTAAGTGACCAATGCAAACAAATGCTCATTTCTGAATTATTTGTCTACTATATCATGCCTTCCAAGTTGTGGGTTTGTTAAATGCAAACAACAGCTTAAACTACAAAGTCCTGATCAAAAAGCTTGTGAGCTACCCAACCACACCTTACCTTGAACATCAGTAGCATGATCTTGGAGCTGTCTTGGTATGTTTTAGTTGGTAATATACTCATTCAAGTTCACAAATTATATTGCACCCCATCTACCCCATTCCAAAGACCAGACTCTCTTTCCAATCAGTTTGAAGAGCCACAGACATGGAAATTAGCAAGGAATTTGGAGACCATGAAAGGGAAGAAATGACTTCTTTCTACCTTCCCCCCATTGGAGCCATGAAACTAGCAGCTAGCACTGGGTTTGGACACAACATAGAGATCATATCCCATGCATGCCATGCAAGACCCAAGAACACCGACTTCGACATTGAAGAAGGAGAGTCTGGGGCCGATGTTTTCAGATATGGCCCCCTTCCTATATATCTCAAGGCACATAGCATTTTCCACAAGCTCTCAATTATATATCATGTTCTTTGGCTCGATATCATATGAATTTTCGATGGTTAATTGTGCGATAATTTGATAATCTATGCGGTGCAGTTTGAGGATGTCGAGTACAAGGTGTTGGTTGGGTCCAAGAACCCAGTGAGAGCAGCGATGTCAACAGTATCTACGCCGACGTCCGGCGGGGAAGGGAAGTACAAGCAGATATTGAAAGGGATTACCGGCAGTGTCGGGCCGGGGGAGATCCTTGCCTTGATGGGGCCATCAGGGAGTGGAAAGACGACACTGTTGAAGGCCATCTGTGGTAGATTCCGGGATAATGTTAAAGGAGGCCTCAGTTACAATGACATTCCTTATAGTCCTGCTCTTAAGAGAAGGTAATATTACCATATATTTACATTTGTAAAATCATATGGTTAAGATTCATAATCAGTGATTTGCCATTTTAACCGTATATTAGCCGAATATCGGTCAGAACGAAACCGTTGCCTGTATCATCTATATAAAAATGCATATCAACAACAATGATGGCATTATATCAACTTTGTAATAGTATGAGCTCTTCATTGCAGGATTGGATTTGTGACTCAAGATGATGTCCTCTTCCCTCAATTAACAGTGGAAGAAACTCTGGTTTTTGCTGCATTGCTCAGATTGCCCAGCAACATGAGCAAGCAGCAGAAGCTAGCTCGAGCAGAGAAGATACTCAAAGAACTTGGTCTTGAGAGGTATTACATTGTAGATTTAAAATCCATCTCTTATCGTACTCATTACTACTCAATCAAAATCCAAATGTGGGAATAAGACTGAGAATATATTATACGCTTGTAGCGGTCGCCATGCTCTGCCTTACCGTCCGCCTTACTGTCTAATATTATATATTACCATATTCGACGAAAATGTTAACACATTCATGATTACAGATGCCGTCACACAAGAGTTGGCGGCGGATTCGTGAAGGGTATTTCTGGAGGAGAACGAAAACGAACAAGCATAGGCTATGAAATCCTCGTCGACCCTTCATTGTTGTTGCTAGATGAGCCTACTTCGGGTCTTGATTCTACTTCGGCTAATCGTCTCCTCCAAATCCTTCAAGCACTTGCCAAGGTGAAGAATTTTCCTTTTTAACACAGCCAGCTCTAATTAATGAAATGCCATGCTTTAAAGTGCAGGCAGGAAGAACAGTGATCACAACAATCCACCAGCCTTCAAGCAGGATGTTCTACATGTTTGACAAATTGCTGCTAATATCAGAAGGCTACCCAATTTACTATGGCAGAGCTAGAGAATCCATAGAGTATTTTGCATCACTAAGATTTGTTCCCGAGTTGGCCATGAACCCAGCTGAGTTCCTGCTAGATTTAGCTGCCGGACACATGAACAATATAAGCATTCCAGACGATTTAAAATTTGGGCAGGAAGCTAAAAACCAAGAGAAGAATTCTATTAAGGTAAAAGTAAAGCCTCAATCTAGTGATTTATTTCCCCCACTCCAATTCTTCTTTTATTTAGCTTTTGGTGTGGTTTTGCATAGTATCTACATGCCAAGTACAAAGAGATTATAGAGCCAAAAGAAAAGGAGGAGAATCATAAATCCAAGAGTACCCCTGCTCATCTTCAAATTGCGGTGCAAGTGAAGAAGGATTGGACCATGAGTTGGTGGGATCAATTCTTTGTTTTATGGAAGAGGACATACAGAGAAAGATGCACAGACTACTTTGACAAACTAAGAATTGTCCAAGCCATTGGGGTGGCTCTCTTGCTTGGCCTTCTCTGGTGGAAATCCAAGATTGGTACAGAAGCAGAGCTAAGAGACCAGGTTATATACAGGCCTCCATCTTGCATAGCACAAAGAGTTGATGACCGCTATCTTAACAATATACTTGTGCAGGTTGGGCTAATGTTCTACATATGCATTTTCTGGACAACATCATCCATATTTGGAGCAGTTTATGTGTTCCCATTTGAGTGGATGTATCTGACAAAGGATATGAAAGCAGACATGTATAGGCTAAGCGTTTACTATGCATGTAGCACTCTCTGTGACATGATGGCTCACGTGCTATATCCTACAGTGTTCATGTCGATCCTCTACTTCATGGCAGATTTCAAAAGAACAGTCCCTTGCTTCTTCCTTACTCTCTTTGCCATCTTCCTCATAGTGATCACCAGCCAGGTGAATTAGACAAAGCCCATTTCAGTTTAGCATTTTGCCCCTTCTCCTGAGTGGTCATAATTGATTGATCTTTAATCAAACAGGGAGTTGGGGAGCTCTTTGGAGCAGCAGTTATGAGCATAAAAAGGTCTGGGATGATGGCATCCTTGGTCCTAATGTTGTTCCTCTTGACAGGAGGATATTATGTCCAGGTATGTACCTACAATTTGTGATCAAGTTGACATGCAAGAATTTTATAGATGACCGATTGATAGCTTACATGCGTGTCATTTTTTTTTGCCTAAATGTTGGCAAATTGCTAATTGAGAAAATTGAGACGAGTTCAACAATGTCCAAACTCGATTCATTTATCTTTGAGTATGAATCTAGCTTTGAGCTAAGTCAAGTTTGAGTCAAACACGAAGGATCTCAGTCTCTATTTATATATAATTTTTTTCTGTATAATTTAAGATAAAATTAATCATGAAAAAAACATCATTATGATATAATTATATTTATTATTTTTAAACATTTTCAGTAAATGGTTGTATAAAAAATATATAAAACATTGAATCCAATATAAAATATCAAACTTCAAATTGAGTTGATCTGAGCCAAACCAAGGAGCACTCGTGCTTGTTCTCATGCTAGCTTGATTCCATTCAAATTTAAACGAACACATCCATCGAGCAAATTTGAATTTGATCCTCTAAGCCACCCTAACCATCGGTATAGGGTTTAAGGTTTAGGATAAGTGTAGGAACATTTATTGTTAGTAGTCCATATCTTGTAATAAGCTCGGCAACTTTGATGCCAGAAAATTTTAATTGTTTATGATGCACTTAATTAATTAATTAACGATGATCATATGATGCTTTGTTACCTGATTATGAACAGCACATACCAGTGTTCATGCACTGGTTGAAGTACATTTCCTTCGTGTACTATGGCTTCAGACTGCTGCTAAAAGTTCAATACTCCGGCGACGAGGTTTTCGAGTGCGAAAGCCCCAGCGGATGCCGGAGTTTGCAAACGTCGCCGACATTTAGTACGGTGGACTTGAAGGGGGGAGTTGCAGAGGTGTGGATTCTAATGGCCATGGCTATGTCATTTCGCCTATGTGCTTATGCTTGCCTTCGGAAGAGGATCACTGCTTCAAATTTTTAGTTTTTTCAAATTGGTTTTTTATTATGTTTTTGCTTTACTTCACGCATAATTTAGCTTATTCACTATGAAAATAATATTTAATTTTTTGACAACGTAAAAAATTTACCCTAATTCACTGTCTCAAGTTATCATTTGTATTATAGGTGTGACATGTACCTCAATCGAGATAATTATCTTAAATATTGATGTCATTTTGAAATATTTATCAAATATAATGCTGGTGTGCAATGAAAATTTCCTGCCTCTACAGGCAGAAGGCTGAATTGGGCAAAATATCATCATAATCACCATAAATTTATAAGGGACAATTCTTGGATTTGGTCTAAAGATGATACAATTTTTTGAATTTGGTACTTATACAAATTGTTAAAAAACATGCTGCTATAGTTTGTTTGCCCAAGATCAATTTGTGGGTAAGATGCTATATTAAATGATATCCAGTCCAAAAAAAAAAAGAAATAAAGACAAGGTTGTGTGACCTTTGGCAATATTATCTGTTTCGTTCTCTGTTTTTCTTTTGTCACTACTTTCTCCCAGGTGACCTCCTCTTCATTCGCTTCACGTTCACCCTTCTAGTATTCTTCTGCACAAGTAACGTTCTCCCTTCTTCTTTTGTTCTTTTCTCCCTCCTAAAAATTTGGGCATTGTAGATGTACCAAAGATAGAGATGGCCCAAGTGTGAGAACGGGATAATTCATGCACATAGATAAGAAGTTGGGGAGAGCATTTGAAGACGCAACACAAGAAGACAAGAACAAAGCAAAACGGCGGCATGCAAAGAAGGAATTAACAAAGAAGAAGAGGCATAAGAAACGTGGTGTGAGCCTCGCCACTAGGGAAAGGATACAATGCAAACAAGACCAACTTAAAAAAGATAGAAGTGAATTTGTTATGAAAGAAATTTATGGAGTCTTGGTAGAGTTGTTTATAGAGGTGAATTAATTACGACAAAATTGGTAGATTTTTTTTTACTTAATTTATGATTTGCACATTAATTATTTCTAATATTTTAATTCAACTAGAACTCTTTAATAATATTTTCAAAATATGTATAATCTATTTAGTATTATATGAATCAGAACGGGTTTTTTTCTCGTCACTTTCATCATCCTTTTCTTCCATATGGTTATTTTGGACACCATATCTATATATTTTTTATAAAGATATAGCCATCGTGATGGCTAATAATACTTA
Organism: Piper longum; assembly: GCA_032619315.1. Taxonomy (NCBI): domain Eukaryota; kingdom Viridiplantae; phylum Streptophyta; class Magnoliopsida; order Piperales; family Piperaceae; genus Piper; species Piper longum. Next base: position 6,181 of record JAVDBV010001784.1, read on the forward strand.
CTAATTTATTTTAAATTTTAAATGTACTTTTGAATCTCTAAAAATTTGATTTTATTGAAGATTATAAATCTAAGCAGCCCATTTTTAATCCAGCTGTCAACATTGGCTAAGGGCTCATACCATACCAATAATAAGGTTTAGAGACTCACATCATCTCGTCCTTCTTGCTTCTCTACCACATCCTTTGTCACATCCTTTGTGGTATGTGTAAATCCCATGACTCGTGTTAGAGTTTTATATTAACGAACTAGTCGGTTCAAATCGTTGGTTCAAGTCGAGTCAATTTCATGGATTGAGTGCCGAGCTGAGGCCATCCGTGAGTTATTCCTTTTATTATGTCTCGATTTGCATGCTATATGTTTAGTTATAGGTTTATTTAACACTGCCTTATTTATTAGGATGTATTAATGGTGTGAACATACACCACGAGTATGAATCATATAGAAATATTAGTATTCTACTTAGCAATGAGTTTTGATATAGGTTTTGAAGTACAAGCTCACTGTAAATGAGACGTCACACTTGGAGCTTAGACCACAGGTCCATTAAAACTCTTTTCAATTTTTGTCGTTGTACTCTATTTTGTTTTTGATTTTTAGATTGTAGGATGTGTTAAGTTGTTATTTTATGGGATCTCACTTAACATGAGTCATTTAGACATATTTTACTTTCGTGATTAATAACCCTTGATAATGAGAACTCTCGAGTCTGATTTCAAAAATAAGTTCCACCACAAGTTACTTTTGGGTTTATTATACAAATCCCTTCACATGCCTATATATGATTTTTCTCGAGTTTTCCGATGAGATGTGAGATAGGGGAAAACTGACAACCGCGCTACTTGAGCGGGCACGTGTTAGTCCAAGCGGGATATAGATTTGGTGAGCTTTCGTTCCATTTTCAAGGGATCCTGATAACTTCACCTTTTAGTTTCTCAAACCTAGAGAAGTGTGAAGGTTATGGGTACTACAATGCAGAGTATGTCTAGACTTGTGGTTTCAAAGGGTACTTAAGATGCATGCCTAAGAGTATTTTGGACAAGGAGTGGTCCAAAGGATGTAGAGAGTTGAAAGCAAAGGAAAAGAAATTGAGGTTCCCGCACAATGGATAGTTTTTAAAGTTGATGAGAAATGAGATTATAAAGAATGAGATGCTGCCAATCAAAAGACAATGACTCCTAATTAGTGCCCTTACGAGAGGGTCAGGTCTCCTGTGCCAGTTTGACTATTAGTTGTTTTTGGACCAATAACACTTGTTACTGACATTTTTCCTATTATATATGTAGGTTTCATGATTCTGAATTGACTTTGGTGGAAGGACACATAAATGCTACACAAATTTAAGCTAAAAGTAGTTTTTTTTTTCATACTTTTCTTTATATTTGATGAGCTTTCACGTATATTTAGCAATGTCTTTCATTCTCTTGACGCCAAACGAGTTATTTCGATCTATATTATTGATCGAGTCTTATAAACTAGCTACTTTAGACATGACTCGATTCGATAGCGACATCTTTGATCCGGTTCCTAGGTGAACCGAAATCGGGGTGTCACAGATTTGACATGCAAAGTGAACCGAATCGAATTAATGAATTTTGGGATACTAATTCATAACTCATTAAATGGAGAACTGACATAAGAAGGACCTAACTAGTTAAGGGATCAAAAGATAAAATTTGAAGGAATCTAATAATGCACAAATAATACCATAATGCATGCAAGACACCTAAGGTTTGACCCCTACAAATAGGTCAAATTTACAAAGGTCAACCTAGATCAAACAAATCAGCAGGTGATAGAAAATTTGGATTGTGGCAATATGAGCGGTTTGCAAAGAATGTTTGGTTGCTCAGCGACAACAGCCAGCTCTTTCGGCACCGCCACAACGACTAATGCTTCCAGCTACCTCATTGCAACAGCAAAGAGGCCAGTAGAACCAAGGGCAGGGACGGAGAAACAGTGATCAACAATCATCAAGATAGTAACAAAGGGGCCTGAATCATAGATGAATGATGGTTTTTATGGCATGACAAGAACAAACAACTTTGGATCAGAGAGGATTCTGATAACACCACCAGCAGGACTGTCCACTTCAGACCACCACGGGCAGTGGGGATGGACACAGCTACAATTGCTGAAGCAATGGAGGATACGGCAAACGTGACAGGTACGCTTCAGATTTTAGATTTAGTGGATAGCTACGAGAGTGAAGCCTCCTTAATTTAAAATTTTGAAGACAAAATTTTTATAAGGAGGGAAGGTTGTGAAACCCGCAACCTGAGTCTGGGCTTTATACTCTGAACTGGACGGTTCGACCGTTATTTTCAGTTAGGGCAATTTCAAAACACGCGTACTAAGCTGAGGCCGGTCTTGTGTTATAAACAACGAGAATCATGTGTGCCCAAGTATATGATGATAACGTCAGTAAGACATCAGTGGAATAAGTTATCAGGATATACGAAAGTACGCTAAATTTTTTTTTTTATTTTGATTAGATCATAGAATTATTTTTAGGCTGAATAACGCATTAGGACGTGTTACAGGCTATTTGGGTGGGTTATTAGTTATAGAGCACCAGCTTCACTGTCCTCTTCCTCCACGACTTCCTCTGCCTCATCCAGTGGGTGGTACTCTGCTCTGTCCCCCTCCACGGTGTCCACACCACTCTTGATGGGTTCTAGTTCGAACCGCTTCGCACCTGTCTCACCCAGAACCTCCTCAAGTTCCACGTCTAGAGTGTTGGCGTTGTGGGCCCCCAAAAGTAAGGGCATCTCTTACTCAAAAAATTATCTTAAATAATATGACTTTTACTATTAGCCTATATACAAATCACCAGTCACCTCCAAACATGACGTACGATAATGCAACCTGAATTATCTCCCTCACCACATATTAAATCCACATGTTATATAGTAAAATTTTAGGAGATCCAATTCAAACTAGCTACTGTCTGAATCAACTCTCCTTTATCACATGTTAGGCTCACTAGTGAAATTTTAAGAGACTCTAATTCAGATTAGCGGACTGCAAACAATGATAATACCAAAATCAACCAAGCTCTTATACCACTATTGGCCATACAAGCCACAAAAGAACTTGAAACAGATTTCGTAAGTATCTCTTAATCTAAAAATTAACTCAATAAATAAGACTTCCTTGTGACACATGGAATAAACCCGAGCGAAGACGCCGAGAAGATTGGGTTCAAGTGGTGGATGGAGTAGAAAGATGTCGCTGCCATGGTCGACCAGTACTCCGCCAAGGCCTACCAGACCGTCTCTGACCAAATTGATGACCTTGCCAAGCAGTACAACCTCACCAACTTCGTTCAAGCACTTCATTATCAAACCCCCACTGACGCATTGGCTGGGGCAGCGGCGTTGCAGGTCTCGTCCATTCATGTCACCACCAAGCTCCAAAAGATCAGAATCGATGTAATCAATCATGAGTGGCGTGTGGTATATTAGGAATTGGATTCGGGTTTTAGAGAATTGATTGTTACAAGAGAGGATTTGGTGGAGAAGGCGAAGGGATCCACAGTGCAAGGTGCGGATGTGGCAAATAAGGTGTTGGTAAGCAGCACTTTGGTGCTCGGTGGCTCTACCGGCTTGCTGCTCGCCATTCTCAACACCATAGAGAACGGAGCAGCCAAAGTTCTGAACTTTGTATCTGAGGCCTTGTTTTCTTCTAGGTTCCATACTATCTGATCGCATCGAAGTCCGGCGAGGTGACCAGGCAGGTGATGAGCATGATACCCACGCTAGATTTGGCGAGAGATCAGTGTGTGGAGGTGCTAGATCATACTATTGGCAGTGTTCTGCTTGCCACGATTGAGATTGCTATCTGATGTGAAAATTATAACGCAAGTGCACGTACTATATTAAGTAATAAAAATAATAAGAAAGTATCATCCCATGAGGAATTAATAATAAAAATTCTCAATTATCAAAACTCATTTAATTAATTATACTTAAATGAAAGTAAATTGCAAGAGGGATTTGATTATAAATTAAGATTAAATTAATCTAATATGTAATATTTAAATGAGACAAACCTATGATTTGCAATTTCACCTAGTGCTCTATATGATTAAAATTATAATTTCTATTTATGAATTGCACATTTGAATCATTAATCACAGGATTTAATTATTTATGATAATCTCTCGATTCAACATAAACTTACCACTCACACCCAATTTCTATATCTCTATCTCATATGTAAATCACTCAAAACAGATGAACAAAGACTATTTTATTCAATGACAAATTTAATCTTTCTATCTCTAGACAAAATCAAATTTCTAAATCTAATAATAGATGGTTAGTCTAATGATAGCATTAAGTACGGAATAAAATAGATGATCCAACATCACAATCACATAGAAATATTTGATTAAATTCAAGAAATTTAAATGTGATATGAAAAATATACTTTAATTACAAAGAAAACTAAATCAAAATAAGGAAAACTCTTTTTGAGAAAGTTTTTTCTTCTTTTGATTCAACTTCTTTGTCGTTCATTTTCGTCTTTCATGCCATCTCTTAGCCGTCCCGAGTTGTTCTTTCCTTAAAACCCTAATCAAATTTATTAAGGATCCACTCAAATATTACAAATTGGGTCTAACAGGATCTCTAGAAATATCAAAAATATCAAAAAAATTAGTTTTCCCGCCACCAATGCTCAGCTCCCGGCCATAACATTTTCCTTACTGAAAGGCTAGGGCTCGAGCGCTCTATTCTCCAGTGCTTGGGGCACTGTGCTCTCGACCATAGTTTTCAGGTCACACTTTTTTGCCCTATTTCGCCCTGAATTTGTTCCGGGTCGCCTTCTAACTCTGATATTCTGTTAGAACAATATTAATTAGCAATTTTTACACTACAATCACAATAATTTCCCGCATTATTAATAATATCTAATAAACTCTTAAACTAATAAAATTGAAGTATAAACAACTCAAAACATGAAAAAAATCAACATGAAATGCAAAGAATAATAACTTTTTTACAGAATTATCAATGTCTTCCAAGGGTGTTTGACATGGTTTCTGTTTAGATTTTGTTCTATACATTTTGTTTATATGTCACGATTTTCGCCTTTATCAGCCCGTTGTTGCTGCTTATTCTGTCCTGGGTTTCGAGGGGTTGGGCAATTGGTGGTGGAAGGGAAGCACACTGCGGCTGTTGTGTTGCTGGTGGTACATCAAGCACTCTTGAATTATGGCTTCCATGATACAGGAGGATATACCTGGGTACAACGCTTATTTGACGGGTTTGAGTATAATTGGTGGTGTCAGATTGTTCCTTTCTGCATTCGAGGTAGTTATATCACTTCTTCTTCTTCTCTTCTTTTAAAGTTGCTTTCTGGTTGTAGTTTACCTGCAAGACTTGATAGTGCTGTTCTGCAATGCTGGAAATGTACAAGTTCTGAACTTAGGCCATTCACACTGGTAGGATTAGGCTAGAGCATGTTTGTTGATTGAATAAGTAATTATGGAATTACTTTGAAAGTGCTATTGTGCAATACTGGCAATTAGTGTCGGAACACACAATTTATACTGTTACCTTCAGGCAAAAGCGTAGTTATTTGAGGAAGTGTTGTGCATGAATGGAAAGATTTAATAGATGATATAAAGGGAACCACTTTGATGAATCAATCTATCGACTTAGGCATTGGCTTTGCCAAATTTGACATTCATTTGCAAGTTTCTTTTGTGTTACATATTTTGCTAAACTGTTAAAAAAGTTGTTTTGGAGCTGGGTAATCTCTTTAATGTTGTCTTGATTTGTATATTAATATATCTCAAAGTGCTACACGCAAAAGCTGATTTAGCCATCGTTCATACTGCAAGTTTTGTTAAATGGAAAGAAAACAAAAGAGGAGTGCCAATGATTTCTTTTGGACGTGGAACTTTCTAGGGAACTAACTTGAATTCTTTAGAGACTTGTTTAGTCGTGTTTCTGATCATGTCTCTTTGGTGTCTGCATTACTGCTCTTGTTTGCGTGTGAGCTGTTCTGGTGTAGATCATGTTTCAGATTCCAATAATTCTCAATAAAAAATTATCTAACATACGCCAACAAGCTGGCAAGATGATTCTCTCTGGTAACTGTATTGTTCAAGTTTCAACAGACCACTTACTCAGAATAACTTGTGCTGAATTCCGGAATTTTCAATGTAGAGCTTTTACAAATTGTTATATGTCACCTTGTTGATAGAAATGCCGATTGTAAAGATCAGGAAATGGAGCTTTTCCTTATGCCTTTTTCTATTGTAGAACCTGAGTTCTTTGCATGTATATGCAGTTTATTTTCTTGAAAGAACTGATACTTTTAAAAGTTGAAAAGATTAGCAATGCAATGATGCAAACTTTTGTTCTTCCACAGGGAGCTATAATGGGTTCATTGATAATGACTGGCGATTGCTTTGAAGAACTTGTCTGCAGAATTTGTGCTAGCTGATGCCAAGAAAATGGATTAGCTGCCCCGTTCTTTTCACTTCCACTCTTTTTTTTCTTTTTTATCTCCCTTGCCGACATGTTCGTCGTCATATTTATCGTATTTTTTTTTGTTCCAACAAATTCATTACAGATTAGGAAATCATAAATGTGTGTTGAATGTTGTATGAGTGGTTTTTTCTAGGTCCTTTGAAAAACTTTTTGTACATTTCTTCCGCCTATAACATATTGTAACAATCTGTTCAGCATTTGCTTGGTTTTTAATCCTTCTAGTATTGTTCAAGCTTGCATATTAATGTCTTGATTAATAAATTGACTTTTCTCATTGTTTGATAACTGCTTAAAAAAAAAGGGACATAATGTTTGCCTTGACTATAGATGACTACTATTTTATTTTCACATCAAATAGAGATATAAGAAAAAATTTGTTGTTCCCTGCCCCCCCACCTATCGTTCCCTTCCCCTCTGCCCTGCTC
>JAVDBV010001785.1:0-15448 GCA_032619315.1 Piper longum
ATAATATGTACATGGCCTTCCCATTGTCTCTTTGGCACAAGCCAACATAAGGATTCTCATGATGGATGCCTTCTTAAAAATGGGAACAAATGCTGGTGACTGGAAATTTTGGAATGCATTTACATAATTTTTTTTTTACACACAAGGGTAAAATGAAAGTTTTTTTTCAAGGAGTGTAGAAGAAAGCATTGCATAGAAAAATTAGTAATAACAACATAAATAAATGGTCCAGTGTGCGCACAGTTTTTGTTTGAACCCGTGAGTTTTTTTCCAAAAAAATTTAGTTTTAGAATTTTTTTAGTAAAATGAAATGGAAAAAAATTGGCATTCAATTGGCCAAGAAAGTGACGTTAAGATAATTTTTGTTTTTTAAAAACAAAAATTAATTTGTAAACCCAAAATCCGTCTGTGCCAATGATATGCTATGATCTTTAAAAGTTAAAGCATTCATTAACTTCAATATAAACTTCGAAATGATCAAACCATTTGGTTGATAATCCCTGAAAAAGAAGAAAAATTAGAACAGATTATTTTATGAAAGTATTTCATTAACTCTCGGAGAGAAATTACCTACTTTGTTTTTTTTAGACAAAATAATCAAGTTGTTGTTTCCATCACCATGCCAATTAGTTGGTCTGTTAATTTGTTATTAACGAGTCAAGCGGATTAGGGGAGTGCGTCATTGTAGGTTTGTCCTTTGTCGCAAAATTAAGAGAAGATCATCACATCGGACGGTTGTCAAGCCATTTAAGTAGCAATCAATGGCTTGGATGATGCAAACTATGCGGGCAAAGTGTGGTCTCCCGGTTTTAACCGTTTAAAATGCTAATCGGTGTTTTTCTGTGAATGTCGGCAGATTCAAGTACTTTGCCAAAAAAAAAACAGTACTAATTATAATATATATGAAAAAGTACTATGCCACCTATTTTGTATTTAATTTGTTTATTTTTTTCAAAGTTTGTATAATTTTTGTTATTAAAAAAGAAACTTAAAATTTTGTACCAAGATCTCATGGCTATACAAAATGTGTGTCACTATAACATCAAATGCTAGGAATAGGAATTTATAATTATTAATTATTTATTGTATTCTCTAATAATTATTTGTTTTATGAAATGCTTCTCTTTTCCAGCAGAGAACAATTTCTTTCCCATTTACACAACCATGTAATCTTTTATTTTTCTAAACTTTTCTTACATCAATTAAAATAAAAATAAAATCACTAATTTTTTTTAGTATTTGACAAAAATTATTTTATAATTTATGAATTATGGGCCAGACAAAATTTTTAAAAATTAATTAATTAATAATTTATTGTTGGTTTGGACTTTGGAGTTAAGCTAGTTTTAAACTTTAAAAATTAGAAAGTGCACAAAACCAAGGTATTTATGTTGACAATCAGTCAAATTGATGTTTGGCTAATTGCTATTTATGACGTCAGCACAATCCGAACATGCCGCTTTGCCCGGTCACTTTTTCTCCGTTGACCCCATCCACATTTTACCATTTCAAGCCGTGGTCCGGTTTAACTAAACCTGCCGGTTCGATCATTTACCATGTATTACAAAATAATTTTTCATTATTAGGCAATTGAAACCCTAAACTAGGATCATCAAATTACATGCAAAACTTAGTATGATTTTATAGTAATCTATCTAGGGCCAACTTTGGATAATCAGGTGTATCTTTTCACTTAAAGAATTCCTTGAAAATGACATGTTAAAAAACTTAGTATGATTTAATAGTAATCTATCTCGGGCCAGTTAAGTTTTTTTCACTTGCCACTCGGAGTCAGAGTTGTGAATGTCAAGGGCTAATTAGGACTTGCAAAATATGTGTAATTAGGTCATGTCAATTATTATCACATACTATATAGAAAGGAAAAATATGATAGCATTCTGACAATAGAAAATCAGTGTCTGAATGTCTTTGTCCTTTTTATATTCTCCCTTTCACAAGGTTCACTGGGAAAGGATGGTAAGATCAGAGAGGTTGAAGATTGGTCTAAACAAATGGCGATGGGGGGAAGAGGACAGTGTGAACACTCCCTCCACTGGCAAGGATCCAGACAGAGATGGACAAAACACACCGCATGTAGTGAATCCCAACCTCGCTATAAACAAATCCTTGTAAAATGACTTTCTTTTGTAATGATATACATATATGCAGTGGCTGAATAGAATTATGCCCATCCCTCGATTTGATTATTAATATTGCTTCTTTGCTTTGAGAAACATATTAATGTGTGTATTTTACATCTTTGAACTTAATAACTAATATCAATATCCTAACAACTCCTAGCACTGGCAAGGGAAGACTGTTGGGTTTTCTTCTGAAAAAGTTATTGACAAGATTGGCAAGTATGGGACTTGCAAACCATATTGGTTATGAAGAATGTCAGAGGCTCTAATGTAGATTCTTCCCTTTTTATCATTTGACAGAAGAGCATAGAAGAAGCACTTAATTTGGTTTCTGTCTCTTCAATCTCGCTACTGCTGGCAAGTTAAGAGCAGTAAACACATCACTGACTCGGCATATTTATTGTGGGATGGGCATTTGGCCCACCGGAACTATATATATGAGGTGAGGGGCAAAGAGTAATGTCAAAAAAAAAAAAACCTTCTTCAACTTTTGTGCTTACACCTTCATCACCAACCACACCATTCTCTTCACTATCACAGTTTTATCAAAGTAACCACAATGTAGCCATAAGTTTCACCTGATAACATAAATTATATCATCAATTTGGGAGAAATGTGGAAATGGGTCATGATAGGATGTGAACATCTGGAAAGTAGCTAGCGAGAATGTTAATGGCAAGATGAAACGTTTAGTTAATTATAGGTCTAAAGCTGAATTGCAGCAAAACCCATTTATAATATCCTTGTCAAGCATCAGCAAAGTGTGCTTCTTGGCAAGGATAGGGAAAGTCAGTTGATGATCATATCCTTCCTCGTTCCCATTCATACAACTTTACATCAACTGGAGTACACGCCTGCATTAGTGGAGTTAATATGAGGCCATCCTGCACCCTCATTTATAAAAAGTCAAGTGGCAACATTTTATGGAAGCAAATTCTTGTGTCAGTTATGTTTTTAACATTTCAGATGCATAAAGCTTTCAGTAGGGATCAAAACGTTGGCAAATATATATAGATGTTCAAAAAGCTATTATGCTGAAGCACATTTGCAAGTTGCATCAATGGTGCAAGACCCATTTTACAAAGCAGCACAGATTGTCTCCAACAAGATCAAACATGGTTCAAGAGCCTCAAACTTATATTCTCAAAAAAAAAAAAACAAACTCTGCACATGGACTCCATTGAATTAGGATCCACCAAAGGTGGGTATTAGCTTAATGCAGCTGCTCGTCCAAGAAGTAGTCAACAGCGAGATGCTTGTCATGTCCCCCCAACCATTCAATTTTGCCCCAATACCCACGCATGGCAAGCATCACATGGTGACCCCTAATGAAGTTAGTCTGATCATACCAAGGTTGAGGCTCATAATCAAGGTCTTGGGATGGGAAAACTCTTGTTTCATGCGTGGAGTTCAGTGAACTAAACAAATGAGCAGTCAGCCATTTATGCTGAGGAGTGTGAACTGGTTAAGCTTCATGTTTGACAAACAAACGTTGCTTCGGTTAGAGCTATCAATGTCCAAGCTATGACCACTTGGGAATCGTAATAGCCCGCAATGAGCAGACCCGGATTTCAATCGTCAGAATATCGATGCTAATATGTTTCCTACAACTCCAAAAGAAAGACTTTTTGAATTGAAAACGCGTGTAGAGTGCTGCTGCTGCCCTTCAAATGTGATAGACTTCGATTACTCAAATGTATTGAATTACCCACTTAGCTAAAGTAGGTATATATGAACTTGTTTCTCGTATTCCTTCCATGCAGACAAATATGGTTCTTCTGTTATTCAGAACTGATGTAGCATGCTGTAAGCGATTGACTTCCAGGGAGTATGAAAAGGAAGAGAGTGGTGTATTTGAAGCATGCAAATTCAGACAAAAAACAGGATGGGAAGTCAAACGAAAACATTCAGAAAAGGGGGGCATGCGTGGGCTATTGGGATTAACAAACATCATTTTATGGGATAACGAGTGATTTGTTTATAGTGTTGGGATGGGTATCACACGTGCATAGAGACGTTTAGGGAAGAAAAAAGATAAAGAGGGGGAATGGGTAAGGGAAGGGTCGACAGCAACAAAATGGCGCGTCCGGTGGCAGGGCCATTTTCTACGGCGTTGGACGAGGAACAAGGATTCCGGAGACACTTCTCGTTCATCTCTCACATGATGCTTAATTCACAACTTTCGTGTTCAATATTTTTTTATTCGGATCTTGGTTTTTAGTGTTTTAAAAACATATATACATCATTTGAATCTATGATCTTAGAAAAGCCCAAGAAAATCTATACGTACAGTTGTAAATTGAACTGTTGAGATGGGGAAACGAGGTGCGAAGTGGAGACAGCACTTGTACTGTTATGGAGCTATGGTCAAAGCTAGCATCCCTGTCCTTCAGTAACTAATTAAAAGATATATTATTGTAAAAATGTAATGCCGGCTACTTGGCTGTGTCACTGTGCTCTCGCACCAACAAGCTCAGGCTAAACTTAGGCTGGCCACTTGGCGTCCGGTGATTGGCCATTTTCGGTGGGCATTAGTAGCAGACCATTGCCCGGAGAAAATTTTGGGCTGGAACGGCTCATATGGCCCTTGATGGACAAAGGAATAAGCCCATCTAGCTGGTAAAAGATTTCTCTTCTCCGTAGATAAAATTAGGGGTGTAAATAAGCCGAGTCGAACCAAATTAAATTGTTTTTGAATTCAACTTGATTTTAGCAAGCCTATTTAAGCTCATTTGAGTGCTCGACGAGCCTTTGATTTATTATCGTTCGAACAGTTCGTTCAAAATTTATGGTGTTTAAACTTAGTTTATATTGGGTTCGTTTTATTTTTGAGTCGAGCAAATGTTTGTATTCAACTCGGTATATTTTCAATTATATCGTGTGGCAGCCAATGGGGAGTTATGAGCCAACTTGAGCTAAAAATTCCTTAGCTCAAGCTCTATTTATTGTCCAATGAACTATTCATTTTAAACCGAATATTTTTTTGAGTACGAAATTAATAAACATGAGTTCAAGCTGAATCGAATCGAATATAAAATACTTGCGATCTAGCTTCGCTTGTTTATATCCATAAATAAATGATAAAACATAAAAACCTTGTTGGACCGTTGCACAAATCAGCCCTTTTTTAATAATGATTTTTTAATTTTTAAAATTTTAATTTATAATGATTTTTAAAAATTATAAAATTGTAATTTTTTTAGTATATAATAGATAGGGGCTCATGATCCGAGCCCTTTTATGGTGGGCCTTGATTGACAAAGGAATAAGCCCATCTAAATTTTTCCTTTTCCCCTTGCTTTTAGTACCTGAAATGAAATAGAGGCTCGCGATCCCAATCCATTTGGCTTAAAAATCTTAATATTTTCTACCATAAGTTGTTTTTTTTAACAGTCGTTAAATGATATTGTTACCTGTACTTTTAAGTGATTACCTTTTTTTGGGTGCTCTTTTGAAATGAATGAACAATGATAGTTCATGAAATTAATTTCAGGAACATATGGCCGACTAACCAGGAAAAAAATTCCTAATCGGAAACTTAAATTATTCAGGTAGAGCAAGTGTATATATTTTTTTAATTTTATTTATTAAACAGTTATAAATTAATCATGTACGAGTATTTTTTTTGTCCTGTTCGGTAGACTATATGATCCCTTGCTAAACCATTTCTGCAATGGAAAAATACTGGGTAAGATTAATGTTATGGGATCCTCTACTACTTGCAATTTCCTCAACCATTCTCCTGTCTAATCATTTGGGCTATGAATAGATCAAATGCCACAATAATGTGTCTGATTAGGCTGCATCCTTCTTCCCAAGACGATGCCTTATCTCTAGCAAGACCACCCAAAGACAAGCCACTAAGATACATATGTATTGTTGGAGACACAAGGACCCAATGCTCCCCATTCCAATTGATGGGCTTGCTCCCTTCATAATTGTTCATCCCAATGTAATTTGCCCATAGCTCAAACTGGTCCTTATCAAAGTGCAGTGCATTCCCCTCTTTATGGAGGTGAGGTATGAATTTCTGAGAAAGGCCCACATCTTGTCCCTGCCTCTGAATCTAGCCGCTTCGATGCAATGGCTTATATCACTCTTATGGCCTCGCATCCTTGCAATTGCTAGTACTGCCGACACGAGGGCATGCAGCTCTATGATTAGAACAGACATGGCCACGAAATTATGCGAGGCGCCAAAGAATACTCCATTCTGATACACACATTTTCCACGAATATCATCGAGTAAGAAACTCTGAAGGCAAATGAGTGTATGCAAGCACTGTAGCGCTTGTGCCCACTTGATATGCACTCCTCTACTTATCAAAACGCATAGCTTTGCTCTTTGACTCACACTGCCTAACTTTCAAAGAATTGAAGTTGGTACAGTGTAGCTTTTTGACATGGATACCAATCTACCAGCGTCTCTAATAGGAGGCAAACATATTCTTCTTGTGAGCTCTCATTGAAAACCAACTTTGGAAGTCTAGAAGAGCAAGGGAAAAGGGAGGAGAAAACACCTTCGATCAAAAATAAGAACCGTAGAATTTCTTACACCTTGAATTATTTGAAGACATTTCACATGGTGGATCATATGATCTAATCATATACATGCACAACCCCAAAGCTAAAAGCTGTCTCCAATGAAGAAAAGATCAATAGATAATCTAGCAAGGACAATCAAATAAGCTTGGGAACATAGAACGTAGCTAAAACAACAGGAATTGCTGCAAAAAGAATGCAAATCAAACACCTAAATAAAAATAGAAAGACTAGTGACTACTTTTAACATTCCCTTCCCCAAATTGTTATAGTGACAATCTAAACGCCTCTTTTTTTTTCCCAACTAAAAGACTTTGATCTTTGATTCTCAACTCTGATCTCCTAACTTAGAATTAGCTTTTCAATCACCGAACTCACTACCACTGTACAAAACTTGTCTCAAGAACAATGATCATCAAATCCATGGTTTGCAGCAGCTCAATTGTACATATTGCAATCAAGCAATGCCATGTTGCTGTTGCTGTTGTTGTTGTTGATGTTGATGTTGTTCTTGCGTACAAAGTATGGGACGGGGGCGGGCTCCTTCTTCCCGGACTTGATCCTCATCTCCACCACCTTCTTGTGGGAGTTGGAGTGCACGGCGGCGACGAACGTCGGGCTCGCCGCAGGCCGGTACTCCGGGAACAGGCGCCCGGACTTGTACCGCACCCCGCAGGCGTTGCACAGCGTCTTCGGCCCCGCCGGCCCCGCCCTCCACTGCGGCGTCTTCGTTATCTCGCAATGCACACACTTTCTCACCCCCGCCACCGCCCGGTCGCCGGCCGCCGGAGCCGGTGCTGGCGCCGGCTTCTTCTTTTTGGGATGGGCGGCGGCGAAGGAGTCGATGGAGAGGAGGGGCCGGAGGAAGAAGGAGGCCGGGCGGGAGCGCTTGCTGCGGGCACGGCCGGGCACGGCGACGGCGGCGAGGGGGGCCGGCTTGCCGGCCACGGGGGTGCACTCCAGCACCGACACGGGGCTTGCCGTCCTGAACGGGGCGCCTTTTGACAGCAGCTTCGACTCCGCGGCCACGCTCCCGGTGGCGAAAGAGTCCTCCACGAACGTCGATAGCCATTCGAGCTCGGCGATGTCCTCCATCTGCAAAACCAACACCCGCTCAAACGTCAGTAACGGAGATAAAGATCGAAACTTTTCCGGCAAGGAGGGGTGGTGGTGGGCGGCGGCGCTTACCGGGACGGCTAGGCCGGCGGCGAGGTCGTCGTCGGAGAAGGGCGGGGAGTTGGCGGCGGCTCCGCCGTCGGCGACCCAGAGCCTGTCTTGGCCGGCTTGGGCTTCGCCGGGGAGCAGGTCGGCATCGCCGACGATGTCCAGGCTTTCCACCGGGAAGTCGAGTAGGTCGTCAATATGGTTGAAGAAGTCGCCGCAGATATCTTCTTCTTCCATCATCCTCATTTCTTCTCCTGCCTTCAAACTACAAACGCAACAAACACAACAAATCAACAAAAAACACAGTCACAACAAATTCAACACTCTGACAACTACAATCTCTAAGAGCTTTACCTTCTACAACTCTGCTGTTGAAAGAACCTAAGCCCACTTTCTGGTTCAAAGATGTCGACTCTGCTAGCTCTTAGAGCTCAGAGCTCACGCCAAGAGCATCACACCTCTCTACTCCAAGTATTACTAGCAACAGCTTGAGGTCCACTTCTTCTGGCAGGTGCCGCTCCTCTTCAGTGCAAGCTGTATCTTTCACCCCCACACTTAGTGTCCTGTTGTCACCTCATTAGCGTCTCCTCCTCACCATTATCCCCACAGCTCTCCACACCTGCTCCCTCTCTTCTCTTTGCTCGGAGGTTTGAGGGGGGGGCGCAGACACGAAACGGGCAGACGAGGGAAACGGACGGCAACAGCTCCTCTGATGGGATTCGTCCGCTGTTTTTGTTGCTCTGCGTCGATCGTCCTCTCCGCCCCCAGCCCACCCCTCGCTTGCTTTATATATACACAAAAGTTCGGTTTTCTTGTTGGCTTCGTTCTTTAATCATGTGTGATTACTGATTATTAGGTGATTATCAAAGACGTGAATTTACTGTTATAACACTAGGATGAGACCTTAGTTTTGGAAATGCCTGGGGGGATTTACTGTCAGAGTATAATGAGAAGGGAAACAGAGAGATGGGGAACTAGAACAGTAATGTTTATTCTTGACAGGGTAATAATAATCATATATATATATATATAGTTGCCTAGTAAAAAAAAAAGTCATATATCGTTTGATAAATAATATTTATTCACAAACTAAAGATCACCGTTTTTGAGAGTTTTACTGTTACAATTCGTTACCTTTTTTCATGTAAAAAATTGTCACTGCGATTAATTCTTCACTACATATATAAGTGGTATGAAAGCTTACATTAAATTTTAAGTGTATGCAGATATTTTATAATTTTAAGTAGCATTGTAGTCCCCCGTGAGCAGTCCATTATATGTGCCTCCATGACCACATTGGGGATTATGAAAAAAACAAAATTGTGAAGAGAAGGTGGTCAGGATGATTGTTTAGTGAAAGGAGAAGATAATATACACATACATGAGGCTTTAATTTTGGGTGTAGAGACGTGACAATGGGGGCCACATGAGTTACATTGTGTGCCTGAGTACTGACTCAGTCATCTTACTTTCTTCTTTTCATTTTCTTGCTTGAGTTGTACTCCTTGAATCCATCCCTGTTCCCTTCTACAACACTTCTCTCTTCATGCTCTCATTGAACAGATACCAGGTTGGCAAACAAACTGTATGCCTGCACGACATGCTTTCAAGGTCTAGGCTTGAAGGGTACGATCAAATTTCATACTAATTAGATGAAACTATAAAATCGTATAATCAAATTCGTGGTTTTGTGGCTTCTTCATAAATACCAAATTTTTCTTCAAGATAAAATATGGTTATTCCATGCTTGTGAGCTAGGTAAGGAGGATCAAGCAGAGCTGCTCATTTCTTCCCTTGAAAGGGAAGAATGTGTGTTATAATCTATTCGGTGAATGAATTAAATGCTTTTGAAAGGGAAGACACTACTACCATGTGGATGACTCGGCCCCATTTTAGCACATAAGTCTGTTTTTGGCATGATATTGTTAGGCAGGACCATTTTTTCTTAAAAAAATATATATATATACCACTGTTCTCTCAAACAGCCCAGCAAACTTTTGTTATTCTATTCTCAATATGAAATATAATTAACTCAGCTTAGTATGATCATTTGTCACTATTAAGATCAGCATGAAATCCATCACACCTGAGATTCTCCAGTCTGTCCCCCAAAGTCATTGTTGTCATTATAATCAAAACAAACGAGTAATACTGCACATTCATCATAGTATCTTGTACATTCAACAATGGCCATAGTACGTGTATGAGTACCAGAAAAAAAAAGTTGGGTCTGTCGCTCACATGAGTGTAGTTCAGAAGTGCACACATGGCCGAGTCACGGTCATGTACATGCATTGCTTTGTTTGTTATAAAAACACGGCCATAAAAATATTTACACACGGTTTGAGGTCATGATTATAAAGACGCGGTCACATTGTCTTTGAGTACTAATACCTAATTGTGGATACAGAATTGAAACAAGGGGGAGGATGGGTATGAGTTGAGAACATGTGGGTGGCAGCTCGCCGTCTAGCGGTTGATTGGTGACGGCGCACCATCACCTTCTTTACTCCTTTTATTTGACCAAGCTGCTCTTCTTTGTGCTCCTTTGTCTGTCTCGTGGTTTTTTAGGTGGTAAGTTGTGATTTGTAGACAATTAATCGATAACGTGACCACATATGAACCTCCTTAAATATTAGTAAAGGTTGTAGCTTTTAGTAAGGATTGTTAACTGGGCATCATCAGAAAGAGAATATGTGTGCAAGGTAGTTTACGTTATTTTTGTTAATAATAATGCCATTCAATTGATGATTTAAAGGTTGCATCATGTGAACGTTATGCGACTGATTTGTGCCTTGTATCCATATTTTTATGCTGATATGTTGTAATATTGCGACAAGTAAATGTGATCGAAGGAAGGAGTTATTTCTCGTAGTTTAAAACTCAGAATTTGGATTCAACTCAGAGTGCATAACAGAGCCAACTCCAAGTTGCTTCGGAGTCATGTATATTATTTTCTCAAATAAATAAATAAAATATTATATAAAATTAGTATATAATATTTTTAAAATATTTTAAATTAATATATGGATAATTTATATTACTTTAAAATATTAATTTAGTTAAATAAAAGGGAGCTGAAACATTTTAGTAACTTTTATTATTTGATTTCGAGAGTTAAATATAAAATCTATTATTAAAGAATCTTCCATAAAATTTGATTTAGAAATCTGTAGAATCGAGTCGGTTGAGAGAATTTTTTACGTCAAAAACTAATTTTAAAATTACATCAGTTAATATTCAGAACTGGCTCAATTAAATCACCAATTGGGAACAATTAAAACGTTTGTGTGAGCTGGATGCACATGTGCTAGCTCACATCTTCTTCGATAGCCACCTTGATCCAAAGTAGGGCTGGGGCAGGTCCAAGTTTTCATAATGTGAGCGGGCCAAGTGGTTTGTAAGCTAGTTCGATTCCTTGTGAAACCCTACTCTCGCTAAAAAAAAAAAAATAATTAATTTTGCCCTAAAAAAGACGTGGATTTTATTTAATGTTGATGTAGGCTATATTTTCATTAGAAAGAGTATGATTTGAAAAATAATTTTTAAAATTACGAAAAAATATCTCTAAAGTATATATATTTTATGACAAAATAATTCGTAAATTATAAGGTCATATATATATATATATATATATATGTACATTTAAGAGATTACTTCATGATTTTTAAAATTATTTTATGGATATTTATTTCCCTCACCCTCGTATAGCTTACGTCAATATTAAATATACTCAACGACTCATCATAAGCAAAAAATCATACATGTATAAATTATTAGTGAAACATTTTACAATTATTAATGAAATTCCCCCACTAATTAATCTCGTCTCCCGTTAAGCTCACTTAAAACGCGCAAGGCGTGACGGCGATAACCAGTAATCAGATACGAATGTCAGCACCTTTACCCCACTTGAATTTAGTGGGTCCCACTTTTTACGGGGGAGGTGGGCCCACTGCACGTTGAAGGCAGCGTCGGCAGGCAAATAATTTTAGGCTTCTCGTGGTGGGTCCCATCCGGGAGGAAGCGTCCGCCGTCCGCCAGCTAAGCGGACAGTCGGGCGAGCCCGACGCCGAAGGCACGTGACCGTCTCCTCCCCTTGCTTCTTAATTATTTTAATATAATGTAATGCTCCCACACATTGAAGTGGGTCCCGTATTTTTTATTCAAAAAACGCAGGAAATTGGGCCCACATAAGTGTGTCAAGCGAATTTCAAACAGTGGGCCCGAATATAAATTTGATTGAATAAAACCTACAAAATTCATGCCCATTAACTAACCAGCTTCTGATCATGATTAATTAGTTTCAAACTATTTTTTACCATTTCATACTTTGCCGTTTTGGCTCCTCCACTGTCTCCCAGTGAAAGTTACAGTAACAAAATAGACAGAATTCCTATGTTCATATATGAAAACTAAATTAAATATAATAATTTTACATACTGTATAGCAAAAAACACTTCTTCTTTACTTTTCCATCGCTTTTATTTAAGGGTAATTATATATATATATATAAAAGATAATATAAAACTCTAACTCAACATCTTATTATAAATAATTGGGCAATAATTTTTTTTTGTACTTAAATTGATAATACTAGTGATTTGATGGGAGTTATGAGAAGTGAGAGTAGACCTATATTGGAAGTTGTGAAAATAAATAATTCAAATAATTAAGATTGTCAATAAATTCCTTAAAAACACTATTATGCTCGTGTATATCTTATTAAATAAAATAAAATACATAAATTCACTATGATACTCCAAAATATTAGATGTATCTACTTAAAAACTACACCCAACAATATATATAATATACATTTGTACACAATAATTGGGCAATATATGTTGACAATGACAATCTATCAATGGAGGTCCGGTTTTCTTTTTTTCTTTTTTTTTTAAAAATAAAAGGAGGCCCTACATATTACACAGCGTCCTTACTCCTTAAATGCAACTGCATTGCAAGTGTAATATAATTATTTGTTCTTCATTCTACTCATAAAGGATGTCCAAGCAGATGCAGTTGTTTGTTGCAGAGTGTGATCTATTAGCAATATGTAAATTGTCATAATCTAATTAACACCACCAGCATAGTCATAGTAGTAAGAGGTACCATACCCAAGCATATATTACAGTGTCGGTCGCCGACAGTTCATGACCGGCGGCCAACCGAGCCTTACATTGACACCTCCCCAGCAATACAATGAAAAACATAAAAACATAAAACTTCAATATATATGAATCTCATCGTCGGTGCATTTCATTAAGGCGTGATTTATGTAGAAAATAGAACGCGTTGGTATAAAGTTATAGGTTTCATTTTCCAATGAACTAAGATAACATTGGACTATGGAAGTGTGCTCCCTCAACGCGGTTCTTCGGTTATTATCGCCTTCATATTTTGCATTGAGTTCCCCGTGGATGTATACTATAATACTCGGTGACACGAGTTGAGTGTCGTTGAGGGGGGCTGTTGTTTGAAAACCAAAATTTTACATTCTGAATGTATAGCATACATATATGTCTACTACGGAGCAGTTAATTTGTGTATGGTCGGGTGGATGGAATATCTATTTATATCTGGATCAGATATATATCATATTAACGTTTGGTTTCATATTAAGGTTTTAGGTCAATCAGAAAACATGTCATGCCATGCACGACTTATATATATTATGTACGGATATATTTTAATTTAATAGATAAATTCAAGTTGAATAATGAGATATGCTATAATAATCTAATATCGTAGATATATTTTGATTGATTTCAAAGATAAAATTTAATTAAATAAGAAGATAATTTATAATAGTTTAATTTATTTTAATTTTTTAATTATATTTTGATAAGTTAAAACCTTTACTTTTAATCAGAGGTCAGTATTGGTTATATATATATATATATATATTATAGATGAATTGGGTTTTAATTTTAATCAAGTATAGGGATCTCAAACATGCTTTAGGGTAAAAGTAACTATTAGGAATGCCCCTAGGTGCATACACCCGAAAAAAATAGGGTAAAATGGGAAAAAAGAGGTCTTTCTCTTCGTGCATCCCTATGTGTTGTAGTGGGCGTTCCAAATAATTACTCTTAACATAGAAATACCATCCTAAAAATTGGTTAAAATCATTAGTTCAATTACTTTGAGACTAAATTTTGACATTTATATAATAACGATGGTTTGAACATAATTTGACTCAGAAGCTCGATTGTGTAAGAAATAGTTAGACATGACACACCTTTATATTTGTAGAAAATAAAACTAAGAATGTTCTATCTTAGTGAATATGGTTGGAAGATAGAGAATTTTTTTATTTGGAAAAAAAAGGAAAATGAGAGAATAGATCATAGGGTTAAGGGAGAAGGGCATTATCTTGATCTATAATTTAAAATTCAAAATTTGGATTCGACTCATCGTGTAATAGAGTGGAGTAAACTCACTCGAAGTCATTTATATTAAAATTTTAATTATGTAAATAAAAATTATATAAAATTTTTATATATTACTTTATTGACATTTAAAATTGACAAATATATGATTTACATTACTTAATAATATTGATTTAGCTAATCTAAAAGAAAATTAATATAATTTAATAACTTTATGGCATAACTCGGGAAGCAATTATTAAATTCGTAAGTATGAAATCATCTATGGAGTTTGACTTAGTTTAAAAAACTCGAAAATCACTATTGACTCGACATGTCATGGAGTGGAGTTGACTCCAAATAGAGTTAGAGTCATTTTATATTAAATTTTTAATTTTTAAAAGTAAAAAGTTATATGATATTAGCACATAATACTCTTTTGATACTTTAAATTGACACAAAAATGGTTTACATTATTTTAAAATATTGATTTAGCTAATTTAAAAGAAAAATAATATGTTTTGATAGCTTTCGTTGTATGGCTTAGAGAATTAATTACAAAATTGGTTAGTATGAAGTCATCCAATGAAGTTTTACTTGATAAGTTATGAAGTCGAGTCAATTTAAAGAGTTTTTAGAGGAAAAAATGAATCTAAAACTATGATTTAACTTGTAGGCTAAAGAGTCGAGTCGACTCTGAAATTGTTTTAGTAAACAATGAGTTTTAAATCTATTTCTTGATCAACTCACTTATTTGAATGACATTCTCTAGTCTCCCGCTCCATTTCTCCCCCAATTCCTCCCTTAATTTTTGTATTCCTTTGTTACTTCTTTTCCAACCCTTTTTTATTACTTGTTACTACAACATTTGTAAGGATCAATATTAACGAATAAAAAGGATATTGTGATCTTGACCTAAGTAGATTAATGGTATTTTAAATTTTATTTTAGGAGTTCAATTCGAGTATGTTTCTAGTTGTCAGTATAATTGGACTCGGAACTAAGTTATTATGACACTTTTAAGTATAGACAATGACGCCTTTATTTCCAATGTATTTTTATCACAGTTCAAATTACTTAAACATCTCGATTAAAGGATATAAGATGGTTTTATACAAATTTCACTCTATTTGCAATAGTTAATAATTTTTTTGGCGCCACTACGAACTCATTTTCTAATAATATATATATATATATATATATATATATATATATATATATATATATA
>JAVDBV010001786.1:0-15832 GCA_032619315.1 Piper longum
GCTATAAACTTTGTGCGAAGTGACGACATCAGGATTTTAAGAGATATTGAGCAATATTATAGTACTCAAATTGACGAGATGCCAATGAATGTGGCTGATTTGATTTGAAGCTTGGGGAGAGGTGCTAAAGTGGGACGCTTGTATTTTGCTTGTTTGTGTTAAGTGACTGATTTGTGTTGCAAAAATTTGTACAGAGGAAAATTGGGCAATCGTTTTATATGTTAGGCTTTGGAGTGAAAATGCATTCAGACATTCAAGGGATGGCATAGGTTATCGTTTTGCATGACATTAGTGTGAATTTTGGGCTTTTATATATATTTTGAAAAAACAATTGACTTTAAAATACTGCTTAACACCTGTGGATGTTGGATAATATGGTGATGATGATGTAGCGCTTGATTAGAAGTTGCATGGTAACACGTATGGTGTTTTTGGACTTAAAATGGGAGATGCTAGTTCTGAAATTTTGACTTGGATATATGTTCTGACGCAGCTCTTAATTTGGGGTTTATAGCAAAGATAGATGTCTTATAAATATGTTTGACTTTGCTTTTTTTACAATCCTGTGTGGTATGGGATATGAGATTGTACTGTTTTCGGTCTTAGTCCCACGTCGGAATTAAGATTAGTTGATGAGTATTATATTAGATGTATCCAAGGCCCTTAACAGCTTTGCCGTTCAATTGCTTGAAAAAGAAACAGTAATTAATTATAGAGTAGACTTTGTCGTCAGTCAAAAATGTTATACTAGCAGCTGGCACTTGGCATCCTTTCATAATAATGGAGGTTTGATTTTTTGAAATAGTGAAAACCTTCATAAATCTGTATACTGCTTATCAGCTATTGCCTTAGGTCATAAAATGTGTATTCTTACGAGCATGCGTCTTTGATTGCAAAATGTTAGTTTCAACTTCCAATTGGATAAGACGGGGATAAGGTGGGTAATCCCCACTTTGAATGAGAAGCACTTTAGTTTTTACGCACCTTTTTTTTCCAAACAATGGAATTACATTCATTATTTAAAAGTTAATTACGGTTCTTGTTAACTAATTCATGCCCCTGCTTGAGACAAGACCACACTTGATCATATTCTCGGATGATAGTTTTTGTTGAGGTTTATTTTTCTACATCCTCCACGCATGCCACGCTCTCTTCCAAAACATTTGATTGTCTATTTTGAGCCTTCCAAGTTCACTCGCGATAGATGTTGGAGGCCGGATGGTAATGTTCTACGTATATGGCGACGTTGTGGTGTGCAAGTGTCTTTGATCCACAATGATAATGATTCTAACTAAAGTGTTTTACCATATTAGTGTTATTTGTAATTTTGTGATTATATTATATGGATAATTATAAGGCTTTTTTTAGAAATAAATTATCATATTTTTTTTATATTAGTACAATGGATGTTCTAAGGAATAAAAGAAGAAGTATAATCTGGAAAATTCCTAAAAAAAAAAGAATCCAAAGATTGACGTCCAAGAAGCGAAGAAGAGCACCAGAAAATCCCCCTAAACACTATGAAGACAACCCTTGTTTGTACACCGTGAAGTGGGAACCGAAAATATGTGATTTTCTGTAAAAGAAATTCATAGATGTTTGGTTATTTTTTTTGACACATTTTTTAATAGAAAAAACAAAAATAAGATGTAGCAGAAAGGCATTTGGTGGAACATATATTAAATAAAAAACGTGGGAGCTTTCTACCCTTTTATATTAAAATATTGGAAATTTTTTCACTTTTATCATTTTTTTTATATCGTGGTTGACTTTGGCCTACAATAATTTTATGAATTTTTTAATACTTATTAAGTTTTAAATTATGATAATTATTATTATAAAATATTAGACTATAATTTTTTAATTAAGAATTGTAAAAGTAATATAATACTAATTGAAGGGGGGCAAAGGGGAGGGGGGGGGGGAAGGAAAATACAAATATTTTAAAAATAAAAATATTTTTTGCCAAGTACAAGTTTTACTCATATTATAAATTAAAAAATTATTTCAAATTTATTATTATCAAAATTTATTAAAAAATGAAAGAATAAAAAAGGATGCAACCACAATATAAAATATGTGGCGGATTACAACGAGAAGATTTTAACTTTCAAAGAAATAAACGTAATCAAATTTGGATTTGGTGGTTATGAATTCCGATCAATATATGTTTATTATTTATATGGGGTGTTTTTACTTTGTTGCTACGCGTATGTGCCAAGTTTTTTTAATTCTTTGAACGTCAATATTATAATATTATAATAAATATAATATTTAAATTTAAAACAAACTCACATATAAATATTAAATTATATTACCAAAAAAAAGTATATAAACTTGCAATCCGAAAAAATTTGGGCTCCGTAAACCAATCTAACTATGTGATTATAAGGATACCCCAAATTTATATATCTTTAAGACCTAATTGCCTATTGTCTATAGAATTTGGTGGTAAATAGGCTAAATGTGAGAGTTGGGTGGAGCCGCCCAACCACCCCATTAACTAGATCAAATCTCCTACATTTAGATCTAGGCGTGGTTGGCCACGCCTCACAATTCATGAATAATATGTGTAAGATCCAATAATTAACTGAATATGGCATATAATAATAACTATTTAAAATTAAAGATTTGAACTATTATTAAGGGTATTTAATAAATGATAATTTATTGATTATGATTGGGCGGGCCTCACAGCCGCCTCTTTAAAACCTCCCACTAGATTCTGCGAGACCTTCCCCTTAAATTATTACTCTTTTAAGAATGCCATTTCGGTGCAGTGGTTCGTCTCCATGGCAGTGGTTCTTTCTGGTCCACCGTCAGGTGGTCCGGCCGGTGCGACGCCATGTTTTATTATGAAAATTTATTTTTTATTTTTTTAATGTTTTCATGTCTTAACGGGCTGGCTTAAATGATTAAAACGTAAATAACGTTGACATGCAATCACGTGGGGTAGAGCCCGTAGGACCTTCACGTCCAAACATCATTTTTCACTTTTTCGCTAATGTACGCTCTACTCGAACCAGAAGAACTCCTTCCCCGTCGGCGTTGACCTGCTTGATCGGAGCTATTCCGGTGAGGGATCCACCATCCTAAAGTTCATTCCTTTCTCCCTTGCTTTGATCGTTTGATTCAGTTTGTTTCACTAAGTCTTACCATTTTTTTCCTCGTTTTTTTTTTTTTTTTGAAGTTTATGGATTTCACTGCACCTTGTTTATCCGATTTTCTTAGTTTGAGTTTATTGGGATACAATTTTTTTTTTCTTATGCAATTTTTTGGTTGTATGAATGATGGCCATAAGCTCCGTCGTCTTAGCTTGTGTGTGATGCATGGATCATTTCATATGCAGTAGCGTGAGAAAAAACGATGAGGTGATAAAAATTGCGTGTTCTGATTGCGGAATTGATGCGACTCAACGATCTAGTTGACATGTTCTTTTTGGTAATCACTGGGTATTGTTGAGGCAGCATGTTTGATTTGCAACTTATTATCTTTCGGTTTTGAAAACGTTCAAGTCGGGATTCGGGGATGAGTTTGTAACTATCTCCAGAAATTTAGTTTCAATATTTGTTGAATTAACATGACTCGGATGATGTAGTTGTGTATGCTGTTCTTAGTAAATACCGGATACCAAGGCAGTGCATTTACTTTTTATCTATAAAGACTTTTTTGGTCTAAATAAGTTCAACTCAATGATGATTTTGTACCTATTTCTATCGATTGGGTTTCATTTAGTTGTAGAATTGATATGTATGGAAGATCTGGTTGGCATGTTGTTTTTAGTTCATACTCAGAATTTAGATTATACTTTTAAAGTTTTTAGGCAGTATATTTCTCCTGAAAACTTATATCTTTTTGTTCCTAAATACGTGTAAGTTAAGGGATAAGTTTGTGCCTACTTATAGGGGTTGAATATCATTACCTGTTTGAATTTCATCCCTAAGTTTGCCAGATCTTACTTGTATACTTGATGAGAGATGAAAGTGGCTTGAACATTCTTTGATCAGAAAATGAATTATTCATTGTTGGATGCTATGTCTCATTAGGGCTACATAGATTGTGACCATCTATGGCGGCCTTGCCCCTGGCCACTGCCGAAGTCTGTGATGCAAATTCTCACTTGATTTCAAATGGGGAGCTCAGAGCACTGCAACCAATTTTTCTGATATATGGTAGACGTAAAACTTTCTCTGGGCCGATAGTTACTTTGAAGGTCTTTGAGGACAATGTCCTGGTGCGGGATTTTTTAGAGGAGAAAGGCCACGGTCGAGTTCTGGTTGTGGATGGCGGTGGTAGCCTGAGGTGTGCAATACTGGGTGGCAACCCTGTTCAGCAGGCTCAAAACAATGGATGGGCAGGTATAGTGGTGAATGGTTGCATAAGGGATGTAGATGAGATCAATGAGTGTGACATTGGAGTTAGAGCTTTGGGCTCTCATCCTTTCAAGGCTAACAAGAAGGGATTTGGAGAGAAACATGCTCCTATACACATTGCAGGGACTCGGATTTGTGATGGGGAATGGCTTTATGCGGATGCAGACGGCATATTGATTTCACGTTCAGAATTGTCGGTGTAAGCTCCATACCCCTCTTCTGCTAGTAGTTACTATTACAAACATGGAGGTAGCTGTTTTCAGATAAAGAAAACGTGTCAAAGTCACGCCCTGGATTATTATCAGGTTTTTAAAACCTAAACATCTCATGAGGCAGTACTTATCATGACCCTATTAAATTCCATTTTGTCGCTCTGGAACTTCAGTCATTACTTGCGTGTGTATGAATGGCACATTAATGATAACGAGAACATTTAGCTTCTCGAACACTGCACTTATACTTCTACATCGCTTGTTACAATATTTGAGGCTATATCAAACTTCACTATAATATTTGTTTGATATAATGTTTTTGATTCTGGAATGTCTTTATCTTGTCTCGTCAACGGCCATCAGGATTCTTTACATGGTATCATCTAGAATTCAGAGAGCTTATTTTCGAAAGAGAAATGGATCTATACTATTTGATTGTGGTACGTGCAGCTAAGTATAACCTTAGAAAAGACGATGGACGTTTGTTTAGTCTTACAAGCAGGGAATGAGCTGAACTGGACCAGGACCTGTTTTGCTGTGATCCCTGTTTGTAAGCTGTATTTGTGGTGGCATTATTCTGAAGGTAAGTTACAAGTTACTGAATGTTTTAATTTTTAAGCTATTTTTTAGTCTCATTAGTTCGTTAAATATATTATTAGTAGAGCACAATTAAGAATGGCATATACTACAAAGTACTTGATTGCAACACATTAAGAATGGCATATACTATCCAAAGTCACTTCGAGTGAGCTGTTTCATTCTTAGCTTGAAGTTTATTCTAGACACTGAGGCTAATTGAACGCATTTCAAACTTCGGCACCTCTAGATAGGAACGTAGAGATTAGATCATTATTATTGGAAAATTAGGGCGTGAAACATTTACCGTTCCAGGAGCTGTTTGATTGGAAACGAGGCCAATTTATCATTTTTTGTTCCATCAGGCACGCCTGTAATTTGGATAGAATAATAAATCCCATCCCCTTTTGCATACAAATATAGATATGTGCTCAAACTATTAGCAAACTAATTAATAACTTTGTCTTTCAACATCTCTGAGAGCCCTACTTAGTGCAGATGCGTATGCAATTCAACTACTCATTGGGAACATATTGGGCGGAAAGTCGATGCAGTCAAAAAATTACATGGGTGCAATCAAAACCCAGGCCGATGGCCACGGATGGCTGGAATTGAACCGATGGTCGCGTGGATACCTCATTTTCCACCGAGGTGCCGGTGATCACCGTGGATACCTCGACATCTACCCATTCACCGGCCGCCACAGGTGGAGGAGGATCTGAAGTGCCAGGAGTCCCCCTGTCTGCACTCGGCCATCAAGCATGTGGTCATAGTCATGGACGCGCTAAAAGAGTTCTCACCCACGTCATTAGGCCAGGCTACAACGTAACTCGCTTTGGAGTCATGCCTTGGCTTAATCTTCCTCATAGGAGACCTTCTTAATCTTAATTAATTTTATACATTAATCCATATTTAAGTTTTTAAGGTATGAGATATATCCCATGACCAACTGTTTAATTAAAATTTCTAAATGTTCACATCAATTCACAGTCTCATGCAAAACATGGCTCGACGTCTGAACTGTCAACTTCAATGCTCTCAAAGCATTGGACGAGATGAACGAGTGTAGGAGCGGGAAGTTTCAGAAAGTGAGGAGCGTAATCGAGCTATGCCATGGCCACGAACAACTTAATACTAATTATACTAGTAATCATCCCCTTCCCCTTGTTAATATCGCTGTTGGGTAGCTAGGAACAGCGGTTTGACCATATTGTATCCCTTGATGCATGTACAGGTTGTTGCATGAAGGTGGTCATGGGTTACCTCCCAGACTAGTAGTTCTGGAGCAGACCACCGACTTCAGGCCACTTGGGTTGTATTGGACAGGTTTCTACCCTTAATAATTATCTTATTATAACTAATATCGATTATAGCTCGATTACATGTGATTTGGTTTGATATTCAACTGAATAAAAATTTGATTTAAAGCAATTGAAGTGCTTAGTTTTATGTTTATCTTGGGTTGAAGCTCAATATATTGTACAAAAGATTGGTTTTTAGACAATTAAATTTGATTGTGTTATAAAATATATCAAATCATCCTTTGTAATTATTTTAAATAATAATATAAGGCCTTAACGAAAGAGATTTTTCTTTTTATATGCAATATTATGAGATCAAAATATATTGGCAATTTTTTTCATCCACATTAGACCAAAATGGATTAAGCTAGTTCATGAATTGAATTGGAATCAGTGTTGAGTTTTATAATACGCTCAATTAACTGTATCTATCTATCTTCCACAAAATGTAATGAACTTAATGGTCTCAGACACCTCAGGAAGAACAGGGGATACTACGCAAAGAGAACGCACTGCAACGTCGTCATGATGAACGAGGGAGAAGCTGACATGCTCACGATGCGACCCATGATCGAATATGGGGAGATGCCCCGGCCAGGGGAATCGCGAATGCCTTAGCCAAGGGCAGAGGATTTGAAGAAGGCTCTCAGAGACAAGGGGGAAAGGATACGATAAAGGTGGTACTAATCCTGGAGTCTACAATGTCTGCAGGATGTAACATTTGAGGATATAGTACATTCGGAGTTCATCACTTGTATTACATAAAGTATTTACATTGAATTTGTCTATCAGCTATTAATCTCGGTGGTCTCAAAGTTTTGCCATCTTGTTTTGCATATAAAGATGCAAAAAGGTTGCTCAGTAGTGATAAAATGGGCGACTCTGTTTACCTATGAGAGACTTGTCAATTCAAGCCAACTTCGACAGAAACGTTAAACAACATAGATGATATGCCACTTCCTAATAGTTTCCCAAAAAAAATCAATTTGTCATCGGCACACAAGCTAGAAGAAAATGCTTAGCGTTTCAACAAACATACGAATAGGCTCAAGGGCAAGTCAGATAGCCAAAAGAAACATAACCAATCAAAGTTGTTTTGATACAGGCTAAATAAAGACTATCAAACAGCTGCTAGATCCTCAAGAGTTTCATTAGGGGAAAAGACTTATCTGTTTCATTCTTCTTCTTCGGCTTCTTCCAGCCACTTGACAAAGGGCTCCAAGGCTTTCACAAATGTTTGCCTGCAGGAAATGATACAAAGTAAGAACGAATAGAATTAACTGGCTAGAAAATAACAGAGATCGTTTTATATTAACAGGGTAGCTACACAATGGTTCTAAATTCTAACCTTCCCTTTGGGTTTGATCCTTTGCGGAACCAGAGAAGGATGGTATCTTCAGCTAGCACATCCTGGTCATATAGAGATCTAACAATCTCGGGAAACAGCTTCATAAGCTTAGCATCTTCGTAGCACTGAATCTGAACTTTATAAATGAGTTCCAATTCTAACTTTCCGCTGGTACAGAAAGTATTCAAGAGTTTGGCCCATGTCTTCACCTATCAAAAGATACCAAATGTCAAGCATTGGTGGCAATATGCTCCAATGATACTACAAAGAAAACAAAGGATGCCAAGAGAACCCACACCACAATTTACATGACACAAATGTGTACCTGGCGGAGAGCTGAATTAGCATTTTGCTGTTGATTCTTTCCAGACCACTGAACAGCATCCATTATAACATCCCACAGAATTCTTACAATCTCAATATCAGGCAATTTTGCATCTTTAACTTTTTGTTTCACAGTATCAAGCACTTCTCCAATATCAGCTTCCTCAGCTATCTGAGTTATCAATGCCGACTTCATTTCCTTCAGCTTGACCTCAAATATCTTCTTTTCATTGTACTCAACGAGAGCAGTAAGCTCTTCCTTTCTAAACAGGTTTAAATTTTTTTTTTTGAGACATACATATATGGGTCAGTCAATTAATTAAAGTCACCTAATTAATACCTGAAATGCTCAGCAAAACCTTCAGGGGATCGCTTTGCGGAGGGGAAAAAGTCAAGCAGATTATCTTCCACTTTAGCCCTTTTGAGAAGTGATATCAAATCATCGACACTATTTTCAATCAAATATTCCCTGAAAAAGTCAGTTATGAATGAAAGCACTAGCCCCTTTGCCACAAGGTTGTCTTTCAGAAGAGGCTGGAAGACAGTTTCTGGCGGAAGGCCAGAAAGCTTCTGGGAGAATGCAAGTGCAGTGAAAATGGCAAGCCTCTTCCTTTCTGTCTCCTCAAACAGCTCCAATGACTGAAGAAACCTTTGCATGACATTCTCAAGGTTCTTTATAAGGAAAGGTTTCCTGCGAAGGATTTTCTGAATATAGATGACAGATGGCAAAATGACTTCCCTCTTTGGTTCACACTCTAAAATAGAGTAAGGATGGCGATCTCCCTCATCCGGTTTTATTGTGCCAGGTTGAGTACGTCCTCCAGTAAAGACAACCTACAGTCGTAAATATGCATACACATCACAAATTTTTCAAACAAAGATGCAGACGGCAATCAAGTAACTATTCATATCTAGAGTTTTCAAAACAATATTAAAAATTAAGTGGAAAACTGTAAACATAGAAGTATACAACTCACACATAAACTCCCATAAATACCCAGTAACTAGAATTATCATAAATTAGTAAGTAAATTCACCCTGTTTAATTTTCCACAGCAGTTGTTCAAAATGAAAAAAAAAGATAAGACCTGGTATATAGAACGAGCAGAAGTCATCCAGATGTCTGAAATGTTATTTTCGCCAGATTCAATCTAGAAGCATTTGCTTCAATGCTTCTTCCTGGCTTTCCCACCAACACGCCAAATTATTATCAATCACATAGATATAGACATAATATCTCACATGGTAAACCCTGGCTAAAAACATTTGGCGTACACAATAATACTTTGGAATTAATCATCCTATAAAGATTCACAAATATTGTCATTAGGCTAATATCATAAGAAGATCTTAGCAAGTTATCATTGCTTCCATTCGCTTTAGTTTCATCCCCTGTCAACATCATCGTCTATACTATATACCTCCTGGGGCTCCCAACTAAGCTAGGATTGACGACAGGGAATTTTTGATTACCAATTAATTCCTCCCTTTCACAACCAAAACTCATGATCATGGAAAAATAGAGGTACATTTTTAGGCTAGATGTCATCCCTGTCAAAACCTCGAAAGAGGGGAGGAAAAGAGGTTCCCATAGAAGTGAGTGGTTGCATACTTTATACAATTGAACTTGTTTTACATTTTCAAAATAAGCCCTTGGAAGGACTAGCAAGAAGATATAATACCCAGCAAGTAAGTTCAAGGAACAGAAAGAATCAAAAAAGAAAAACAAGAATGCGTAATCCCCCCAACCGCATGTTTATAAAGCATGTTCTAACAGCTTCATCCTGTTCTAGCTAGAAGAAAACACCTTTTCATAGAACTCAAAGCAATGAATAATACATCACGTGCAGCTAGTCTACTTTCTAAGGTAGCCTAGAATTATTTGACCAGACAGGTATGGGGCTATGGCATGCAACAATAAAAGGGTAAAGTATTGTTGTACTTGATGAGAAGTGCGTCCAAAATTAACCATCAACCAATTTTACTGGACAAATCAAGAAATTCTATGTTATGAAACTTACAAATAAGCAATAAAATGAAACACCAACAAAGCCCAACTATCAATACCTTATATACAAAACAACACTCGCATTTCAAATTTAAGACTTGAACAGTACGAAACAAAAAGAATTAACTTTTATAAAAAAGGTCAAAAGATGTAAAACAGTAGGCTAGCCTTGATGAGAAGTTACCTCAAAGAAGGTGTCACCGTATCTTGAAAAGTTGAGATCTGAAGATTCAATGTTTTTGACCACAAGTTCCTAAAACCAGTAAGCTAAATTAGGCATAGACATATTGGAGTTGCAACAAAAAAGAGAGTAAAAATAAGTGAGATGCAGTCAGCTATATCACAGTGCTAACAACTATTTCAGCACTACCTGAAAATCATCTGAGACAAAAGGGGATCAACATCTGCCAACTAATATAAGAATTCAATTAAGTAACGCGAACATAGAAGAAGTTATCAAGAAAGGTCTTCTGAAAATTTATATCGTTAATGAAGTTCAATAAAAAAATGATTAATTCTTCACAAAATTCAAAGGACAACACAATCTTAAAGGCCGTTCACCAACTTTTCATTTCCATGGCTAGATACTTGACAACCCTATTTGTATGCGCCACTGAATAAAAAAGTACAAGAGCCATAAATCTTAATATTCAAGCTTCTAAGCACCATAAGTATTGAAGGATTATTTTATTCGCAGATCCATATTTTAAGTTTTTAACCATGCCAACAACCACTGAGCAAGATTCTTACAAATATTTATATGCCATGAAAAACTGGAATGAATATTTCCATTTCACAAAAACCAAACAATTTAATCATAACAAAATTCATACTTTCAGCAATAACAACTTTTACAAGCTAATAGCATTCTGCAAGAATCAGTACTCACCAGATCACCAGCATTATCCAAGTATATTTGGACCACTGCATCTGCAAAAGCTTCAGGGTCCAAAGGAGCAGCTATATTCCGTTTGCGGGTCTTAATCCGCGTGCCACTGAAACAATACCCAGTACATAAGTTAGGCCAAAAGAGGAAACAAGATTAGTAGCAGAATTGAATACTTCTTCCCAAAACGTAAGGAGAACAAGCTACATATTGAATGTAGACAATCCAAAGAAAAGCTAGCAAAAGCAAGAGCGTGGGCACTAGGAATATCATCCATTACTCATCAGCAATAAATCCAATTCATTCTGAATTAAAAAGTGTGGTATTATTATGTCTGCATATTTAAAAAAATAATGAACGCATATGAAGAAGAGATGAAGAGACAACAACACGTACCCGAGAGTGGGTTTCTCTTTCGAGCTGTCAAAGAGGAGAAGATCAAATTGTTAGCAACCGACTGATTTGCAAAAAAAAAAAGAAAACGAATAAAATAAGAATTGACTAAATGATGATTGCAGATCCCAAATTAGCAACCGAAAGCACAAAATTCCCATCAACAACCTTCGAAATCTTGCAATTGAAAACAACAATAAAATTCAATCCAAGAACAAACTAAAATCCGTAACAAAAAAAAAACCAAAAACCCAAAACGCAACCTTTCTTCACCGGCCCTGACTCAAAAAAGAAACCGCCAAGTTCGCTCTTTCAACTCAAAATCCGATCAGAGAAACCTCCGAAAAGCCGCGAAAAGCTTCAAGATCCGCCGCCCAACAACAATAATCACAAAACAAAAGAAAATTCACAAAATAAAACCAAAAAAGAAATCATTAATTACTCGGAAAGAAAAGAAGAGGAAGAGATGGATCATCACCTCATAAACCAAGACCGGGGGGAAATCGAAGGAGATCGCTGGGGAAATGACGAGGCTGGAAGAGAGGTTTTCCGAAGACGTTTGTACCAAAAGAGGCGACTTTTCGGTCTATATAAGGAGAGGATGCCCCTCCCCCTCGCAAAGCAAAACCGAAGAAGCTAAGGTTCTGATGTTCATCATACATTTATAATATCGTATGTACATACGTATTTATTTGTATAACTATTGGTTTTAAATAAATACCATCTAGTATATACATGTTCCACAAGGTTCTATTTTCATTAAGGGCAATGAGGCGAGCCCAGGGAAGAAAATATTTTTAAAAATAATTTTTCTACCCTGAGCTCAGAACTGGGCGTCTGATTATATGGATGACTTAGACATGTTATTTTCAAAAAGTAAATTTTGATCTATGTCATTCGATGACAAAAATAGCCCAGATCTATTTTAAAAATAAAAATAAAAATAAGGTTTCGACCGCAAGCGGCCTGTCTTGGCCTGTCGCTGGCCACACGCGGCCTTGTCTAGTAGCCCACAGGCCAAATCAGGCTGTGGGGTGGTCAGCCATGGCTAGCCACGACCGAATTGGGCAGTGTGGTGAAAGATCCCACCCTGCGCCTCCCAGTCATGGCCAGCCCTTTGCTCCCTTGCCATGTCAGCTCCACCTTGTCCGCGGTCGCCCCCACCCCACTCCCTCGCCGCAGTCGCCCCCGTCCATGCTCCCCTGCCTCCTCGTCCTTGCCTCATCTGCTCTCACCCCTATCCTGTCTGCAGTTGCCCCATCCCACTCCCGTGCGGGGTAATTGGACATGGTTGGCCATAGCAAGATCGGGCTACATGGCGAAAGATCCCACCTCGCCTCTCCCAGTCATGGCCAGCCCCGCCCTACTCCCCTGTCGTGTCAGCCCCGCCCTCGCCGCGGTTGCCCCCACCCTGCTCCCTCACTGCGGTTGCCCCCGTCTGTAAAACCCGTGATTCGAGTCACGGTTTTATAGTCGTTAGCCGATCGGTTCAGCCGTCGGTTCGAGTTGAGTATATTTCAGAACACGTGTGCTAAGCCGATGCCAGTCACGTATATGAGCTCTGAGGGTCATGTGTACCCTAGTATGTGATGATAATGTCATGAATGAGCAAAGAATGAGTTATAAAATATATGAGAGTATACAGTTGATAGTTTTAGATTTCTTCATTTTGTGAGCGTAGAAATAATTTTAGGCCACTTACCACGTTAGGATTCGTTATGGGGCAGTTTGGGCGGGTTATTAGCTATAGAGTATGTCATTTGGATGTGGTGATGTTTGCTTTATTTTACGGGATTTTTCCCGATTTTTCTAGGATTTATTATGAGCTACTTATTATTTTTTATTCGAGTCAGAGACGAGTCAATACTTATTTACAAGTTTACCACCGAGGTCTTTTCTTTTTCCCTCAACTTTTTTTCCCCAAAATGCTATTGCCGCCGCTGTCGCTTGTCACCACCGCCGCTTGTCACGGCCCAGCCTCGACGCAGCGTCGTCGTGCCGCCCCGACCGGCTCTGGCCACCACGACACTGGATCGCTGCGGCTAGCGCAGAGCAGCGTTGTGGTCGCGTCGCCGATCCCGCTGCCGGTGACCGTCGTCGCCACCGTCCAGTGGTCGCCTCGGCGTCACCGACCACCTACCTACCTTCCCCGACCAGAGCGCCGCCGATCGCCGCCCCAGTCGGCCGGATCTAGCCACCCTCGCGGCCACCCCTATTTTTGGCATTTTTCGGAGAGCCGCCACCTCCGTCACCTGCGTTGGCACCACAGACACGTTGGGCTCATTGAGGTGGTTCTGATGGTATCCTATACGGCCCCGATCCGACCAGTAGACGCCGTTGGCGACTCTTGCCGGGAAACCGCCAAAAAGTTGCCGAAAAACCACTGAGTTGATGGAAAACCGCTGAAACTCGCTGGAAAACCAGATTGATGGAATTCGTTGGGTCTTTCGCTGAGTTCATCTAGTCGAACCCGATCGAGCTTCGGGCGCCGTCGAGGGCCAAATTCGAGGTTCGAGACGCACACATGACGAAACCCTAACCGTTGCCAGTTGCCGACTACGCAAGGTATAATTACCTCTTAAGTTTATTATTTCAGATTGATGATTGTTAGCACAACATGATAGGATTGATTAATTGATGTTGATGTGATTAAACACTAATTACTGATGAAGTGATAAGTGACATGGTATGATTAAGAATGAATGAATGTTAAGTGGTCTAATGAGGTAAAGTAAATTTGGGCATGATAATTGGCCACGACGTAATTTAGGGATATATGATAAAATTAGTATGAATAGGATGACTTAGAATTATATACACTAATGGTTGTTGATTTTTTTGTTCGACGATAATTGTATTGTTTGTGATGTTTATTGAGTTGATGCATCATTTAGTTAGTGGGCGTTAGCTTTTAGTTTGATGTGTAGGTACAAAGTAGGAGCTCACCGCCTAGGTGCGTGGGCACGCTTGGAGCTTCTACCAGATCCGTTTCGGACTCATCTCTATTTTACGTTCTATTCCATCGTATGTTTAGTTTTCTACTTGCAGGACGAGTTAAGTGGCGTTTTATTAGATCCCACTTAACTCGAGCTATTTAGCTGATCACATTTTCGGATTAATAACCCTCGAGGATGAGATCCCTCGAATATGTTTTCGAAAATAAAATCCACTGCAAGTTGCCTTCGGGCCTATTATATTGAATTCCCTACCCAGGCCTATATATATACACTTTTCGTGATTTCAATGAGAGGTGGAAAGAGGGAGGCGGCCATGGCTTCAGATAAGGCATGTGTTCGTCTTTAGGTTGATGTTGGGGAGGACCCACTTCATCCCGAGGGATCCTACTAACTCCGCATTTGAGTTCCTCACATCCGGAGAACGTGGAAGTTTATGGGTATTATTTAATACAACGCATGTCCAGACTTGTGGTTCAAAGGGTACTAAATGCGACTGCCTGAGAGTACTCGACCTTCGGCTTAAGGCCAGGAGTAATATGGAGGACGTAGAGGGCTGAGTTGAACGAGAATGTGATTTGATGCAAGACACAATAGATGAGATGGCCAAGGAAAGAGAATGAGATGGAAAGGAGACGCTACTGTTCGAGGGCGACGACTTCCATTTGTGCCCTTGTGAGAGTTCTTGAAGAAGTATATGATATTTTTATTCAACAAGAGGGTTAGCTCTCATGTGCCAGTTTGATATTAGTTATTTTCCGGACCGGTAACGTTTGTTACTAACGGTTTTGTACTATATGTAGGTGACAAATACGAGATGGAAGTGCCAGCCTGGACGGAGGAAGTAGTGAGGTCTCTTGCACACACTGTTTAATGATTGAATGCTTAATATTGTGTTTATAATTTTATTATATTGAAATTGATGTGAGAAAATACAAAGAGATAATGATATACTGTGATTGAATGTTGACATGATGATGCGATGTGAGTTATAAAGAGGATGTGCGGGTGGGCTGAGATCCAAGCTCGAGAATGAGTACATAGTATATCACATTTTATGAATGAAATTGTTGATGTGTCCGTATATAGTTGCATATATTGTTTTGAGAGGGTGGCCCCTAATTGCACTTTTAGGGGATGTTTTGTCTGTTTTTACTCAGAATTCCTTTTTGAATTTATTGCAATTGTGTCGATATGTGTGAATTGATTATCATGTCATCAATGTAGTAGCATGTTAGGATGTTTGTGCATTCATTCATGCATATAGAAAATCGTATTTTCATCTTAAGACACCGAGAGTAATTCCGGGTCGGCTTAACCGAATATAGTAGATTAACAAATGGTTCGGTCGTCGGTAGCATTTCCGGGTCGGTTCATGGGTGAGCCGAGTCGGGGTGTTACACTGTCCACACTCCCCTACCTTGTTGGCCCTACCCTGTCTGCTATCACCCCTATCC
>JAVDBV010001787.1:0-13575 GCA_032619315.1 Piper longum
TGCGTAGAAAGAGAACATACTGTGCATGGCATTTAGTAGGCTAAGGGATTCATGCAGCTTGCACTTGCCCTACGTGAGCTCCATGGAATACATTCTGAAGAAATTTTTGTACAGCCGCAGGGAACTCTTCTGCTCTTTCTTCATGGGGAAGATGCCCACACTTGTTTATCACTTCGAGGGAAGAACCGGTATGGCTTGTGTTAGCCTGTCATTGTCGCCTGTAACAATGCATTGAAGCAGTGAGAAAGAACTTCATTAGTAGAATCTTGATGAATCTTTCAACTTTTTTTTTTTCTATTGACTTAAGTAATACAAAATTATTGAACAAATAAAAGTTTAAACATATTTTCTACTTCAAATGTGAGAGACGAAAGCAATGAACTTCATGGGACTTAATCAATTTGCTAAGCGTTCTGTGCCCAGTTGATAGTAAAAAAGAATGATCTCAGAAAAGTTATTTCACAGAGAACAACAGAACAATTTTCCTCACTCAGATTAGGAGAGTAAATAACTTCACATTGCAGTAGTCATTTCTGCGAGGTTAACAGTTTCTACGGAATAACAATGCCTAAGATGTGCACAACAGAAATCTATATACAACTAACGAGGCATCCTTCAAAAACCTCAATTCTTTAATCACTTGAAAAAAATTGCCAGAGAAGCTGAAAGCATAACTATTACCAGACATGTGACCTCGTGGAGCCTTTTTGACAACGTTCTCTTCTGTGAAGAATCTGTAAGCATGGATATTGTGTACTCCAGCAGTGCTCTCTCCCAACCCTTTGTTCTTAGTGGCTGCTGCATTTACATTCATTATCCATATAAATCAGAAAGAATAAATCTTGATGTAATTCTGTAACATCGCATTCTCACCTTCGTATAACCAACAAGGACAGCATCTGTCACAAGGTTTGCTTCATACCAAGCATTCCGAATAGCAGCAATGTCAAATTTATTTATGACCAATCTTATCTGAAAAATAGAACAGGCACCACGCACCCAGACAATCCTGATTACACATTTTCACAATATATAAGAAGATATGGCTGGCTAAGATATTTGATTTACCAGCATTACTGCCACAATGGATCGAAGAAATATTGACAAAAATTTCCTATAGAGAGAAGTAACCATGCCAGTCATCTTCTTGAGCACTTTAACCAGCTTGTATACCATGGATTTGAACATAAAAATGATCATTCCAATGCGAGCTAATAAGTTCAAACTGTCAGTGTTCAAACGTTTTCCTTCTTTGTTACTTTCCTGATTCCTTCCATTTTGCGTCAAAACACTGCGTGGAGCAACGATAGCAGGAGCCACTAATATTAGAGCAGCAACTCGTTCCGGAGATTCAAAGTGTGAACAACTGTTATACAGCCAGTTGAATGGCTGAATCCATTTTCTCAAGATTGTTAACTAAGTCGATTCCTCCAATTAGACCAAGATTTTCTGCAACATTGACGGAAATATCAGATCTAAAAAACATATAATTTGCTCAAAGAAGAAAAGAACTTATCAAACAATGTTATAAGCATCATAGACTTTGTTGAACATGAGATCTGCTCTTTCAAAACATTTCATGTTAAAATTCGAAACACCAAAGAAAGGGTAAACTTATGTCTTAGATATTAACAATAATAAGCTTTCTTGATTAGCTGCAACGCAGTCGCCAATGTTTGCAGTCAGTGCCTTCCACATTTCATGTTTGATTCAAGACAAGAAAGAAAAAGGAAAGTAATGTTTCAGATGCTAACAGCAGCAGACATACTCGATTAGCTGTTCTGTCTTTCCTATATAATAAAGCAACCAAGCCTCATGATTAGAAAATGATTTTAACAATTGATGTACATACCCCATAAGAACAGCCTTCTCGGACTTTAAAAAATCGATGAATGATAATGTTGCCTGCACAGAAAATGTGGTGGAATATGGATTTATTTCCTTGAAAACCTCACTTCTCGACCTAGAATCACCTCTTGAATTTGGTCTTGAAGTAAGCCCAAAAGCCGGCCGATCGACGGCAAGAACTTTTGTACCAGCCATTTTTGCAAGTTGCTTGCGTATTCTATCCCATGACAAC
The DNA here is from genome assembly GCA_032619315.1 of Piper longum. Lineage (NCBI taxonomy): Eukaryota > Viridiplantae > Streptophyta > Magnoliopsida > Piperales > Piperaceae > Piper > Piper longum. The sequence goes on from JAVDBV010001787.1 coordinate 2,081, forward strand.
ACGGAGGCACCAAAACCATATAATAGTATTGCAGGAAATGGAATGGATTCATGCATCTTGATAGATTGAGAATCTCACTCAACCTTAGATGCCTGATCATTGTTTAATTCTGGTTCACATACTTTGTGGTGGATTAACTCCTTTGAATTCATAGAAGTAACTGTCTGGATCAGTCAATACTGAAGGATCCAATAACTCATCCTGATCAATGCCAGCCACATTAGATCTTTTCTCTCGTCCTCGGGGAGCATCGTATCTTCTGCAAATTAATGTGGGAAAAAAACATAATTAGTGAGATTACATGATCGATATTTGAAACATTCAGTCAAGTACATATGATCAGATGATCCAACATTTTTATAGCTGGAATCTTACTTTTCTAATATGTCAAAAGCATATCTATCTTTCAGAGAGTTTAAAAAAATGAGACTCATTTTGACCTTAAATGTAGTAGTCGTTTTGAAAATTCTACCGAGTACATATGTTTGTAGGCCAAAAGGAGATAGGGCATTTTACCATCTATGTCCAACAACTGAATCTAAAACTTTCAACAAGAAAACTTTCAAAATTCTCGGTAAGCACTCATTTCAAAAGAACTCATGAAACCAAACAAGCACCGTATGAGAACAATCCTTCAATATAAAGAATCACCCAAATTCAAAGACCAAGCACATGTATTTGAAACATAAAAACCCACAAAAAGGTTAATTAAGCATAGAAAAATAGGGAGTATTTAATTTAAGATTTCACCTCCAATAAACAAACTTCCCTTAATTCTTAAACCATCAGCCAAGCAGTCCTTCAGACGAAAACCATACAAGCAGTATATTATAAACAAGAATCCTTCCCACATAAGGAACCACCAAAATTCAAGTAGCAAGAAGAATAAGAAACCAACTAAAGCCAAACAAGAGTAAAAGCTCTACCACCAGTAAACCCAGCTCCATATCCACTAACAGAGGCAGCACTTATCCTCCACTTAACAGAGTGGCTTCCCATCACGGCTTGCCTGTAAGAAACCATATATGGCAGACGTTGGGAGAGTTGGGGGTAGCAGCAGAGGAAGTGACCCAAAAGCAGGCTGCTCATGGTGAATGGAGCAATCCAAGAACAGGATATGTTGGTAGGAAGACAACAGAGAAGGGAAGTGGGCAGCTCCAAGAATGGAGAATTTCGCGGGAATGTGCCGGGAGGGTAGACACCTAGTCAACCACCCAACTGTCACAAGGTTCAAAACTCAAAGAATGTGCAGGGCAAGGAGGCATAAGCCTTTCTTGCATGAGAAATTGTAGCGTTGTTGCCAAAGAAGCAAACTCTAGAGTCAAATGGTATACTTTAGAAAAGATAAAACTGAAGTGTAAAAATACAAAATTTTTTTCTCACTTCCTATTTCTCCTAATGAATCTGGTGGTAAATGGATACTTACCAGTTACCTCTAGTTGGTCCGAGGTTGGGAATTTGATTCGATTTTAATGATACCAATTATATTAGTTTTTTCGTTTAAGGATATCGGTGAATGAACTGTTGTTCACTCCTCCCAATGGGGCGCCATAGGGACGCCCATCATTGATCTTCCCGAGGATCAACACGTCCCCATTGGCGTCTCCATCAGGAGTCAAAAAAAATTCTTAGTGAATGATGTGTAAAAAGATAAAAAAAATTACAAACAACGGGCAGATGTGAAAGATTGATATTTTTCAGGATGCGAGGAATAAAAATTGAACAAGTATCGAATTTATTTTTCCCATTGATTGAATCTTCTCTTGCCACCAAGCTTTCCAATCAGCATACAACGCGGCCATGGTGGCATACATCAGTAAGGAAGGCAACATGAACTGAAAACATACAGGAGTTTGTACGTCTTCAAAAAAGCTGGAAGATAAGAAATGCAAAGATAGAATGAATACGTAGATGCATGCCAGAGGCAAGCTTTGATCAGGAAATGGATCTAAGCTAACCTTTATCCAGACCTGGATTCTGAAAAATCACACTGAAAAGACAAGGAGGAGTTCATTTTACACAAATCATACATAAAATGCTTGACCCACCGTATCTAGACATGAACGAACGCTTGACTGCGTGGTTTGTGAACTTTAGCAGAAAGCTGGTTATTGAATTAAAAGAAGAAGAAAAGAAGAAGAAGAAGAAGAAGAAGAAGAAGAAAGGTGGTTACCAAAGTAAATTATCTTTGTTCCAGCTTAGGAGCTATTATTATTCAAAAAGAGAGCAAATAAACTCAATCTGACTGTGATAAGAATATTGAATTGTTCCCACAAAAATTGGGTCAAAAAATAGTTACAAAATGGAAGGATAATTTACAGACAACATAAATATTTGGCTACTTCAAGAATGATTTAAATTCCTACCAATAAAGAAAAAAAAATTACATGATTTGCCGCCCCATCATCCTTAGTAAAGAAAATTACAAATTCCTAATCTCAAAGTACTCAAAAAAATATAAATAGCCATGGAGCAATGGAAGACAAGATTTTGCTTCAAAGGTTCTTCCTCACTAACCAATAACATCTCCAACGCTGCAAATTAATTGGCTCCGCATCCACCAGTTTTTTCAGGGCTCTTCATCTCATAACGAGCAAAGGAAGAAGACAAATAAAAAAGAAAAAAAAGAAAAAAAGAAAAAAAGAAAAGAAAAGAAAACCACGGTACCATTAACCTAAAAAATAATACAACATTATTTTCTTTCTTTTTCATCTAATATTTCATTATATACTTTTGATGTAATGACAAAATAAAATACATTTATATAATCTAGTGACCAATAAACAAACAAAACATCCTGTCAAGCATAACCGGGTACTAATATATCTTTAATCTACAGACCCACCAGCTCATAGTCCAAGATAACCCTAATCACAACCCCCACAAGCAGCAGTTGATGAAGTTTATCTATCGAACACCAGGAACAAAGAAAACATATCACTCGCACTCCAAAGCCCCCTGCATGAACAAGAAACAAAGTGTACTTTCATGTCACTAACCCCGAGTCGAGTCTTAACAGCGGTGACACTCACCCTTTACCTGCATGGTCTATACTACAGGAATCATCTTTTTCCAGCTCTGCTACATGCTTGCTGCTCTTGGTTCAACATAAAATAATCACCTCTATATTCAAAAGGGTAAGCAATGAAAGTGGCAAAAACTAAGAAGCTTGAGAGTTGCCAGCTGACCGTGGGGGTGCTTCTGCTCACGTACCAATGTCTCTGGAGATGCAATATTGCCTACTTTAGTTGGGTGGTTTTTGGCAGCCACCATTTTCTGTGCTATATAAAATGACAAAGAGCAATCTTAAGTAGGCATGCATTAGTGGCGAGTTTATTCCTAGGTGGTATTGTGGGTACACAACTCAAGTTCCAACCTCTTGGGTGGAAAATATTTTAGGGTTTCTATCTCATGTTTCTATGTAAGCTTCGGCGACTAGCTTCTTCCCCGATAAAATGGCAAGGATAATAAAGATAAAACTTAGAGCTTAATTTGGACAACAATAACTACAACAAAATAAGGGTTGATGGATGAAATTATTTGTAACAAAATTGGTGAATGGCAGTTCCGCGTCAGTGACAAAATTTTCTGCCTGGAAACCCTGTTTCTTTTATTCAGTGGATTGAAAGAAGTGGTGATAAAAAGGTCGAAAAATTGAGTCGGGAAGGGCAAGAAAGTTGGTGTTTTTGACATTAATTACGTAAAAAATGAACATAATAATCCAACTAGTTGTAAATGAATATTGTGTTACCTTTAACAATATGTAACCAAGCTCTATATAATTTTAAAATTATATTTAATAAAAATTACATATATAGCTGAATATGATAGTATCCGGCATGAAGAACTCATTAAAAGAAAAAGCTTACAAATTAAAACTCATTTTTACTTCATAAAATAATGATGATATATAAAGATCAAAACATGAACATAGCTCAATTGTTGGGAAAAAAAATGCACAAAAATGCACAATGCACATATATTTATATATAGCATGAACAAAAGTGAGAAAAAACTTTATAGTTTTTTCAATAGAAATTCTAGTCGAATTAATTAAGATGGGACGATCAGTATAAAAATACTTTAATAAATAACTAAAGTTAATTTTAATTAAATCAAGATAATTTATAGTAACATAGAGTATACATCTTATCCATTTAATTTATATATGAATTTTTTTGACTTATTATCTTTATAGAAAATATATGCATCTACTTCACTTAAATTTGCGTTTGAAATACAAATGTATAAATAATAATATAAAGAAACAAATATATGATCATGATCAGCTAGATCACGTTAATATATACATAATCATGAGAAGCTAAAAAAACATAATAATAAATGAATTCAACGAAAAACATCTTTCCTTTAATATTTTTTTAAAAATAGTTTTTGAATTTTTGATGAATTCATTTACTTTGTACAAGTTTTGATTTTACCAACATATCTTTGATATGCCTTTTTTTTAAAAAAAAATTATGCTGAAAAAATCAATTTCACCACTTCATATCGAAATAAAATATTTTGATATCTTGCATATATTAAAAACCATTATTTAAAATATGATTTTTATAACTAAAATAATTCACAATCTATATGCATGATATTTCATAGTGGCAAAGGTATGCCAAGTTAAAAAGGGTAGTTATCTTTTTCCTACCTCACAAGACTTCAAGGTCAGCAAGAAGAAAAAAATCATGTGCAATACATTACATGACTATGTTCATGTCATTCGAAATAAATACATCAAATTCCTAATTGTTCATGTCATTCGAAAACAAAAATCTCTAAATGCCTTCAAACCAAAGGGAGTAATAAAAACTACACTTGTGCAAATTAAATTATTAATTTTGATATTTTCTAATTTCAAATGTAAGAACGTCTTAATTGTAAATACATTGCATAATAATTTTCCTTGTTTTGTAGCATTAGTACTAATTTTTTTACTAAATCACAAAACATAATTATGCTCGATTAAGAAGATAAATATGAAAGATCACCACATCTTTATGTATCAGAAATATTTATAAATAGTAAGTACACAAATTAAAGTTTGGGGATTTAAATCTATTACTGTTGTTTTGTCACAGTTAAAAAATAACATACATATAGTACAATTCAAGAACAAGATCAACATACAAACAATGTATAAACCAAGTTCTTTTCTGATTTATTTGTAAGGTTTGTATTTTTTTAATCCTATACAAAGTTTAACTAAATGAACAAACCTGTATAGAATTAACTGACAGGGTATAAAAGAAAAGGAAAAGGGAGCTCCCTTCAGTCCAAGCACAGAAGGGAAAGGATGAGGTTTATCTCCCGCATCATTCACACATTCACAAAGTAGCACGCAAAATTAGCTCCATGCGGCTATAATTTCTACTTGGTGTTGAGTCGGCAAATAACTCAAACCCTAACCTGCCCACGAGTGGACTGAAAGAAGCTCTCTCAAACTATTCCTTTAAGCTAGTTTGAAAAAAACAGGGAGAAAGAGTTGTAAACTGCAGTAACACATTAAAAGAAAAGTTCTAACTCAAAAAAATAGTTCTAACAGTATAAAAGGCCATGTAGAAAAAGTAACAAGAAGTGCTCAAAGTTGTGAGACTGAGACTTAAAGAGTTTACCCAAATTATAAGACGTTTTTTATCATGATGCGCTCAAAGAACTGGTGAAGACCATCAACAACTTGAAAACTTATTTTTACTAGAACACAAGGTATACTACGTAATTTAATTAGTATACATCATGTTCTAGCTAGAGTTATAACCACCAAATGTACCCACTATATATACTTGCAAGGCCACTTTTCACAAATGATAGATATTGGCTGCTATAGCTTATAACAGATATACCATTGCTAATAGTGATACACATGGTAACCCTGGTCCAGAAACAGCCTTCTAAATAAGTAGCAATGCCCAAGTGGAATAGACCAGAAATGAAGAAAGTAACATCAACCCATGTAAAACATCAGATCTGTCAAAAATCAATTAACTGTGTATGCTGGTAAATTTGTTTATCAAACAAACTGACAAAGTGACATAGATTTAGGAGATTGAAAACAAAAATAAGTCAGACAATTAGAAGATCTACGTTGTCATCCTCATAAAATCACAGATCATTAACCAAAATGTGTAATTTCACAAGACATTCAAGCACACATATCAAAGAGATCAGCAGGAGGGAAATACTGTTAATAAGATCTAGCGATCATAACATTGATCTCTCCATGAATGTTTGATAGCTGATGTTAAGAAGAAAAAAATACCCACTTCAAAGTTAAAAGTGAGAAAGCAAGCAACAATAGTATGTAGCAAGATAGATGAAGAGAAAAAGGTTACTGCAAGTGACATTCTTGCAGAAATGGAAGGGGGGCCATTTTCATGGGGGTGTGTAGAGCTTATAATGAGACTCATGAGAATCTATTCAGACTAGGGGCGATAAGAGCATGGAAGTGGGACATGGGCTGTCTGCAAATTGCAGAGCTTGTCTTCATCAATATCAGTAAGAAAGAGAGAAGAAAGGTGAGTTTGATCAGATGAGTTTATTCCATAGTGTTACAAACACGTGGATGTGAGTGAGAGTTGAATAGATTTTGCAGAAAACATGGATTGAAGATATTAAACAACCATAGAAAACATGGACGCTCATACTTCTATTAGCCCTACATGATGCAAGAACAACGGTGGAAATGCATATATACTTCAATTTATATGCTTAGCCACACTTGGACAATTATACGGAGAATTATAAAGGGTACATTTGGCAGGTGTAAGTGGGAACAATATTCCAATACTAGCGGCGGAAATGTGATAAACATGTACTTTTGGATGAGCCATACTTTGACATTATGAAAGATAATGTGAACGTTTCTTGCTAGGACTAAGAGAGAACAATATATGAAGACAAAGTGAACATTTTCTGTAAAAAATGAAAACAGGCGATGCGGGATTTTGCATGATCCAGGTTCTTGCGTTTACACTTAATTCATAATCATGAGCTCCTAAATTAGCGGGATATATTAATAAACTTTTATACATGAAGAAAAATGTAAGCTATACATGAAAACTAATTATTTAATCACTATCATAGTTTAAAAATTCAGAACAAGAACTTGACTTAAATCACTACAAAAAAAGGGTTTTCTCTATGTTCTTAAAAAATAGCACGGGTAATTCTCTCCGTCTTCTCCATGGCTTGTTTTTTTAGTATGTTTTAATTTTCAAAATTTTCACTACTTCAATTTCCCCCACATTTTGAGATTAAATAGCATTTGTTAGGTGGGGAAAAGTTAGAAAATTAATAAATGTTCAACTTCAAATATTTTCAAATATAAAAAAATCTAGCACTTTTCCACGGACATGGATAAGATGCATGGAGAAATTTTTTATTTTTATTTTATAGTGATCATTATTCGTGGTGGGGAGAAATCAACTAAGTGAAGATTAAGATGACTAGAAATTATTTACATTTATTTTTCAATGCAGTGAACAGATTAAGTTAATTTAAAATCATTGTGTGTGTGTGTGCGTGTGTGTGTGTGTGTATATATATATATATATATATTACTCACAAAACATGAAATCAACAGCATATATATAAATTAAATAACGTTTAGACATTAATTCTTTGTGCAACTAAATGATTATAAGTAAAGTTAATGATCAATTTTGTAATAAGATTTAGTTCTATGATTTGACATAAGATGTCAAAGGGAAAATTAAAAATATCAAAGAAAGGAAGTAATTCACCAAACTTGACTCTGAAAATCATATAATAGAGTCAACTCAATGATCTTTTGAAATAAAAATTCTATTTCGAAACACAAAAGCTATTATAATAAATAGTAGTTTCTAATTAAATTACTATTACAAATAAAATAAACCACGAGTTAGTTATCTCCATTTTTCATATGTAAGTTCTCCAGATAAACATAAATTTTACTTCTAATCATTAAAATGTGATATATCTTGGACAACCGAAGTGATTAATTACCATATGACACCAAAATTAAGTCAGGCGTTTGCTTTAATTACTGGGTTCCCGAGAATATTATGATTGGTTGATTGCTAAATTTGATTTTTCAATATTGGTTGGAAATTACTTTGAATTGTATGGGATAATTACATGAACCTCTTGTTACAAACCATATCATTAGCTTTCATCAATCACTGTCCCATTAACAGTTTACTTAGCTCAGAAACTGGTTATATATGAATGAAAATCTTATGTTTAAAAATTATTACATCTTAGACACTAACTACTTCATGATTAATTAATTATAAGTTACTGATTTCACGTTGGTCGTGAACAGGTTGGTGACTTAAATATTATTTAATAGGAAAGCCCAATTTTTTGAGCCAATTTTGAAATTAATTAAGAGAGCCGATGACACTTGTTTTAAGACTTGTAAAACCTACCAGCAGGACTCCGGTAATATCTGAAGCCTTCACAGGTTTCCGACGGTGTGAAGGCTGAGTGCTTGCCTTCACAGTTGCTTCTCCACCTTTGTGAAGGGGAAATTGTTGTGAATTTCCTACTTGGTCTTAGAAGTGGTTTGTGTCCTGAATATAAATTAATGGAAAATTGTATTGAATTAAGAAAAGCCTCATATGCCACCATAAACGGACAGATGATAGTGAAAATTTTGATTTAACTTTGATGAGTAGGCAACCTCGCCTTGTCAATTTTGCCTCCATGTTAATTTTTGTTATATAAGTTTCCTTCTTGTGCATCTGAACGGTAAAATTGCCTCGAACTTCGTAACAAGTTGATGGATGAATGCATTCATTAGAGCTTAGTCTCCTCTACCTTTTTCTTCCTGTGTTGATATTTTCTTTTGGAAAACCCCCCTAAATTTGCTAATGGAGGAGGCCCATTCAACTAATATTTGCTGATATAAACCCAGATTCCTTCTCTCTTCTAGTTCTCACGAATCACCATGCAATGCCCACTGCATAAATCAAGTTCAATACCTCATATTTAATATCTAGGAATGTGGTTTAAGACTTTTGAGTTCAAGGTCAAGAGCCACATTTTGTTAAAGGCGTCTCATAAAGAAGTTATGATCAGGATGATCTAGTATTTGCATCCAAGGTCCAACTTCAGAAAAACTGATAAAGATGAGAGAAAAGTATTGCATGCCAGCTCCACTGTGTGTCAAAGCTAGCTGTTGTTGCGCCTCAGGGGAACGTTAAAAATGAAAAGAACAGGATACGGGAGACGAACATCACCGAGGAGAGGCTTGTCTCTTTATGTCTCGATTTTAGGAACTCGCCACTAAGGTAAAGCAGTTTGGACGTTCCCATTTTCCTTTCTTTTCGCCCAAAAAGTTGTTTATTTTCTTTTAACCTTATTCCTTATTTGTACCAAGAATGCTCATTTAGCTAAAGACTTCTACTTAAGACTCAAATTTAACTTGCTTATCTTGTTCGAGTTTGAGTTAATTAATTAACCCGACATTAACAATCTTTCCACAAAGAAAAAAAGAAATGGCATCTCTTCGAGCTTGCCGGTTTAGTTTTGTTCAGATGTTAATATGCGGGTGTTGTATATAAACCCATAAAATTGATAGGTTATGCAATAATACTGAGTACAAGATGATCGACAAGAGTCGATAAAAATGAAATAAAAATAAGCATTAGTAACGGATTTTGTAATTAACGAAGAGAAAAAAAATATTAGTACACTCGTGTCCTCATCCCTAAGTGGCTAGGCCACAATATTCATGTCTCTCCTGCTGCACTTGCTTGCATCGAAGTGGCTCGGTTTCCAAGAGTTTGTTTATTTGGGTAGTTTGCATGTATTAATTCAATTACATACATTTACGTTTTTGAAAAGAAAAATCGTAGGAGCTTATGTTCTAATAATTGCATAGAAACTTCTCCCTTCTTGGGTTCAGACTGATCACCTGCACAAAGACAGTCCAGGCAGCCTGAATGGTTCAACCCAAAGGGCAAACTTCATACATGTCCATAGATGAATCCCCATCTACATGTAATTAGGACAGACAAGAAAAAGTTGAGAAGTGGATATTAACATTGTACCAGGCTGCATTCACTAATGAGAAACTAGAATAAGTTCACACTTCACTTATTAAAATCCTAACAAGACTAGCATCAAGAAATCACCTTTCTTCTTCTACACATACGGCTATGAACTTACAGGGTTTAGTATACGAAGATGCCATCAAACTACATAAATTTTGATGGGAACCTGTGTATTTTCCTGGATCACGTCTAAGTGAACCGAGTTGTACTTGCAGTTGTATAAAAAGGAAAAGAAAAGAAAAAAGATTAAGCAGTTCAAGTAGTAAACACAAACATATAGCAGTAATCCAAAGGAGACATATGGATGAATGTAAAGTTCCGAATCAAAGTAAAATTGCTGCCAGAAAACAAGGGAACAAATTGAACACAACTCACAATCATTTTCGAAGTCAAAACATAACTTAGAGAACTTTATCTAAACATGACATTGACAAATGATTGAAAAAAATAATCTAAGAATGACATTGTGAAATTGGAGAAACATAACAATCAATCTTCACAGTTAAAAAAAGATGCATGATCGGCAACTGACATACCCTAAAAAGGATCCACAAGAAAATTGTTACGCCAATGCACCCTGAGGAAGATGAGCCAAACTAGGAAGCTGGAGAATTGTAAACCATTTTCTTCAGCTGATTCAGAAGTTATTGCCAAAGAGGTTCCAATCTATACATCTTAGAGAAGATTCATCCCAACTTTTCCTCATGTCTAGCAGTTAATAATGATAAATTTGAAAGAATCAAGAATATAAAACAACGTGCCCCAACTCTTTTCACAGACAGGGCCAAGTCAAGGAGCATATTCATTCTCAAGAACTGGAGGTGTACGAGTTCCCATGGCCATTGGTGCCCTAGTATCACCAACCGCGGTTAGTTTTAGTGCTTCACCCGTGTCCGATTGTTGTTCCATCTTTGCCATTTTATCGCTTCGCAACTTTTTTAGCAGCCAAGCCGCAAGCAACGTTAGTAAAATCAATCCAATGAAACCTCCAATGACACCCACAATAATTTTCCAAGTTCTTGATCCTCCCTTCTTTGAGGGCTTCATTTCTCCCGGAAATGGACTTGGGATTCCACTAGGTGGTCCCAAAGGAGGAGGAACGGGAGTAGGAGCAAGAGCAGTAGATTCGATAGCAATTGCAAAGTGCCCCTGAGTTGAAGTTGAACATACATTGCTAGACACAGGATCAAAAAATACAGGCAAACCACGTAAACCAAACAATACACACTTAGGATCCAACCCTTCCGGCCCAGGTCTCACATCTGAAAACCTAATAGAAATATTGCTGCCGGAGGCATTTACATTCAGTACAGGCAAATTTACAGCTGAAAGGTTGGTAGCATCATATGCAAGAAGACCAAGCACAGGAGTTAAGTAGCTATAACCAGGCAGATCATAATACAAAGACGACCAGTTACCCAAATTCTGGTAAACAAGCACAAG
>JAVDBV010001788.1:0-14654 GCA_032619315.1 Piper longum
GGGGGAGGCGGGGCAAAGTTGCGCTAGGGGGGTGGGGCGGGGCGGGGCTAGTGGAGGGGAGGCAGGGCAGGGCGTCAGCGGGGGTGAGGAGGTGGCATTCTTGTAATTAAAGTTGACTCGATTTTCGCTCGAGTTAAAAATAATAACTAATTCAAAATAATTAAAAAAAATTCAAAAAATATAAAAAAATATCATAAAATATAATACACACAATAATATCAAATTAATATCAATATCTAATTTTATATATTTATGTTATGAGTTGTAAAATTATTATATATAATCAATTAAATCGATTTGGACTGATTCAATTCAACTGATTTTTGACCAATTTAGATCGATTTGATCCGATTCATTGACTCATTCAAAAACCGATTTCGATTTCGACTCTGTGATTATGGTGGGTGAGGAAGTTTTTTAATGCATTTTTTGAATGGGTTTCTAACAATGAACTTAAGTGATGTGATGGCGGGAAGGTAGGTTTTTCAAGTAAAATAATTGTAAGAAGTTTGGTTTTTTATGATAGGTAATGGTAGGGCAGAAAGTTTATTATCGTATTTCATAAATAAACTTTTAAATACAAACTAAATAAGGTAACGATGGGTTGTTTAGATGAAATAATCGTGGAAAGATGAAATTTTTTATGTGAGATGAAAGTGAAGATAGAAGATGAAAAAGCTAGGCTCTTGCTATACTTGTTAAGTGGGCATCTAAATACGGACTTAAGTGTGGTAATAATAAGGGAGGAAGGTGGGGTTTCTTACAATCCGAAGACAAATGAGAGAGATATTTTCTTTCTTTCTCGCAATCCAAACATATCTTAAAGAAAACATGAAGGAAATAACGCCCACCAAATTTATGTAGAACACAAGAAAACAACTCGCGTATCTTTGAAAGCGTTCCACTATAACGCATTATTATCGAACTCCACACTACCCTTACAATAATTCAAGAACCCAGTTGACCTCATGTTGTGAAATCTGAATAGCAAAATATGAAAAAATATACTTACAATTGAAACCCTTCAATAATATAATCACTCGATTGACCTTAATTAAGAAAACCAGTTAACAGAATACAAAAAATACACTTATAATCAAATACATATTTCCTTAACTCATGTACTCGATTGACCTTATGTTGTAAAATCTAGTTGGGAGAACATGAAAGACACATTGGAGTAGAGTGCTCAATCAACCCAAGTATAAAGGTGGGGGAAGTGAATATTTTACTATACTATTTAATTAGGCTTGTGCGATTTCCGAATACGAACTTAAGTGGTGTGATAATAGAAAAGTAAACTTTCGATTGAAATGATGGTGGGAAGATAAAGGTTTTTGTTGGGATTAAGGTGGGGGAAGAAGTTTTTTAATGTACTTTTTGAATGGGTTCCTGACAATGAACTTAGGTGATGTGATGGCAGGTAGGTAGGTTTTTCAAGTAAAATAATTGTAAGGAGCTGGGTTTTTTATGTAGGTGAAGGTAGGTAAGGAAGTTTATTATTGTATTTTGTAAATGAATTTTTTAGTACAAACTAATAAGGCAACGGTGGAAAGTTGGGTTTTTTAAATGAAATAATAGTGGAAAGATGAAATTTTTTATGTGAGATGAAGGTGAAGATAGAAGAAGAAAGTAGGTTCTTGCTATACTTTTAAGTGGGCATCTAAGGAGGTAATAATAAGGGAGGAAGGTGGGGTTTTTTATACAAGTGAGTTTTTTTTTACAACAACTTTTCCATTAATTTTCAAGTAGTTTTTTACTATTTGACTAAGTGAGCTCATCCGATCAAAATGAGTTTATATTATCTCATGTTTAACAGAATTAACTTTTTATTTGTTAGCAGAATTGAGATAAATTCTAGATGGACCAATTAAAATCATAATTTAAAATTTTAAGACTAGGAATCATTTTGAAAGCTGAAAGGAGTGGAGTTGACTTGGAGTCATCATGGAGTCATGCATTTTAAATATATAGAAATCAACAATAAATAAATACTTCAAACATAAAACTTGTATAGAAAAATACCACAAAATAAAGATTATCTCCAAATTATTCAAATATAAATTTAAAGTTAATGTACTCAATACCATCTAAATCTTGAAAGAAAAGATCATAATCCATAATCTAATTAAAATAGGTCCATCTTAGAGCAAATAGTCGTTGTCCAACATAGGAATATATCATTCTTTGGCAATCTCTATTGTAGGAGCAACCAAGCAAATTCATCATCCTCAGAGCCTTTATTTCCTTCATCATTTGTTGTTGATAACCATTCATCTTTAGCACTATCTAGCAAAATATGATCAGCATTGATTGGATCATAATGTTGAGCATTTCTCTTAAGTTGTTTTTGTCGAAATCTCATGTTATAATGCACAAAAACCAATCGATCCATTTTTTTGTTGTTTGAGTCTATTTCTCTTCTTTATGTAAATTTGATCAAATGTGTTGGGATTTTAATACACAAAATTCTCAAATACTATGTTATATATTTTGACAAGGCAAACCAAAAAAGATAAAAGATACATATTTAACGTTGAACTTCCAAAATAGAAGGAAAACCACAAACCATCCACTATAATCAAATAATGGGCATGTACATCGAAAAAAGCTGGTACATCATCTTCATCATCTGGATCAGTCGATGGTATCCATAACCTCCAACTGAGATACACATCCAATTGAGAACACTCAACCTCTAACTGGAACACACTCCAATTAGGAATACTCAACTTCTAACTGGAACACACTCCAATTATGAATACTCATAACTTCCAACCAAAGAATAAACTTTGATTGGGTAGACTCATACATTGTGAGGAGAGGCTCTCTCAATTACACTTCAGAAAATAATCTCACATTTTTGTTCTCTCTACATTACACATGTACAACTACATATATATAGAAAAGACATATACTTAAGATACAGTTAACCACGTAGATACGAAGGGTCAAATACTGAATACTCCTCGTCTTTAACAATTCTTCTCGAATTCTTAGTACCTCTTCGAATAACATTATATCTTTACGATTCCCGATGTAGTTGCATGTCATCTCATATATATCGTATGATGAGGGACCCCTAACAATTCTCCCCTCCCAAATCATACGGAACACACTAGGGTTGCTTTCATCATCCATCACATGGGAAAGAGAAAAAACCCTTTCAATCTCCCTTTCTCGCCCCATGTGGAAACTCCTTGAAAAAATCTTCAACTCTTGCACCACTTGTCGACCGCCAGTCGAACTTAATACACCACTGTCGACCACCATCACATGAGGAGGAAAATATCTCAATACTTCTCCCCTTCCGACTCATGTGGAATGCCCTCTATCTCCTCTGATTGAAACTCTGGCACATCTCCCCTACTCTGTCCAAGAGTCGTCTTGAAAAAAATACCAACAATCTTGAACGAACCAAACTCTTCCTTGATTTATCTGATGAACCTCCATAGGCCATGAACCACAACTCCACAAACCTCCACAGGCGGACGAACCAAAGCTATGATACCACTTGTTAGGATTTTAACACACAAAATCTCCAAATACTATGTTGTATATTTTGACAAGTCAAATCAGAAAGGTGAAATATATATGACACACACACATTTAATATTGAACCTCCAAAATAGAAGGGAAATCACAAACCATCCACTATAATCAAATAATGGGCATACATATCAGACGAAGCCGGTACATCATCTTCATCATCTGGATCAGACGATGGCATCCATAACCTCCAATTGGGATACACATCCAATTGGGAACACTCAACCTCTAACTGGAATACACTCCAATTAGGAACACTCAACCTCTAACTTGAACACACTCCAATTAGGAATACTCATAACTTCCAACCAAAGAACAAACTCTTGGGTAGACCCATACCTTAGTGAGGAGAGGCTCTCTTAATTACACTTCAGAAAATAATTTCATATTTTTGTTCTCTCTACATTTCATATATACAACTACATATATATAGAGAAAACACATACTCAAGATATAGTTAACCACGTAGATACGAAGGGCCAAACATTGAATACTCCTCGCCTTTAACAATTCTTCTCGAATTCTTCGTCCTCTTTGAATAACATTATGTCGTTACGATTCCTGATGTAGTTGCATGTCATCTCATATACATAGTATGATGAGGGACCCCTAACAAAATATACTCCAATTTCTTTCACATCCAGAAGATGAGCATGCCTATTTAAGATTCGCTGTTGGAGAGTAGGTGTGCCAATTTCATGTGACTCCCACCATACTACTACATGAAATGAAGTAAAAAAAAAGATTGGAAAAGATAAATTTTCATATTTTAAAAAATAAAAAGTATTCTCTAAGATAAACTGGACTGGCTTTTGTACGCACTCGAATGGCTATTTCGGTTCCAAAATCTCAATGTGCATTTACAAATGCACTAATCCAATAAAAAACAAAACATAAAAATTAATACATTTGTAATACACATGATTTTTTGTAAAAAAACTATGCAACTTGAAAATTACCTTATCAACAGCTTGAATTTGTTTATGAATGCCTTCTTATAGGACTTTAATTAACCTTATGCAAATCACGACGAATACTTGGATCATTTGATACATCGAGCTTGTATGGTGTAGCTAGATTTAAAAAGAAAGCAGTAGAATGCATTGGAGAATGCAACTAATTTGTCCACTTTTCATCAATAATCTCCCAATATTTCTTATAGCTAGATGCTTCATTATCCCATGCTTAAGCAATCTCAACCTTGGCCTCAATGATCCCATCATAGACATGCGCTATCGGTTGCATGATCTCTCCATCAACCTTACGTAATAACCGAACTAAAGTTACCATTATATTCTTGTACTTTTCTAATTTTCTCCAAAAATTATGGTATGTCGAAATGATTTCAACTTCTCTGCCTTCAACAGTTTGCACAAATTTAGAAGTCCCCCATTCTTCTAACAATACGAATTTCTAGCCCTCCTCTCTAAAAAAGGAAATAGTTTAAATTGTTGGATGTTGGATAAATATGTGTAGATACCGGTTTTCGTAATCTCTAATTTATGATGGGTTAAATTGAAATTATAAAAGATAATGATAAATACGGTTATAAATATAAATATGGTTATGGTCCTCAAATTCGTATGGGAGTTTTTTTTTTTGATATCCCATCATCCAGAAACTCTGGCTTTGGAGAACCAATGTAGAATTTGGAAGATCAAAACCTTAAGAAGTCAAGAATCATATTATTTCTATAGATTCAGGTACGCTTCTCGTATCCAGTTTTATTTACTTAATGATTTGACATGAAGAATTCGATTTTAAAGTTTAACAAATAAAGTTTTAACAAATAAAGTTTTAACAAGTGGCATCCGAGCCAACTTCATATTAAACCATTGAGAATTAGTTTTTATTTGTGTTTAATTTTGGAATGAGTCAATTATCCACTTTGGTATTTTATTAAAAGAAAAAGTTTTTTTTTAGGGCCTCGATCCCAACACTAATATTAGTTTGTATGATGAACTAATTGACATGGTTTGCATCCAATTTTTTATGGTTTTCAATTTATTGTGAATACCCCAACTTTAGTTCTAGTTATTGGGAATACCCCAAATTTTGCATTGTCAATGGTAAGGAAAATATAAAGAATTTATATATGGGATATTTATACCCAAATCAAGGTCCTTTTTTGGTAAAATATCAAACGAAAAAAATAAAGTTACAAAATGTTATAATTTTAGAAATTTCCAAATCAAGATAATTTTATAACTTTTTCAGTTTTATTTATTTATATTTGATATTATTAAATTCAAATTATCGTTCAGCCATAATTAATATTTTAGAATTTATTAACGACTAAAATATATAGCCAAAGTAGCCTCTTTTATAGAAATTAGTTTATTTTAAAATATTAAGACGGTCGTGAGTATATGATTCATGTGAATATTAATCGGCCTAAAGGAAGGTTAATATTTGATAGAATTATATATTCATTTGTGGTAATAAATATAGGATAATTATCAAAATTCCATATGAATAATAAATCGGCCCAAAGGAAGGTTTATTATTTGACGGGATTTATTGTCCATATTTGATTACTGCAAAAAGAGTACCACTTACAAATTAATATTTCTTTCCAAAGACTAAATATTAATGTTATGCTAGGTATCTGCTGATGGGATTAACCATTGTTTAAATTATTGATCTTATTATGTGCATGTTATTTTGTTCTATTTTCAGTTAATCAATCTGCTTCTATGATTTTTGCCAACATCAATTCAGTTCCAATGCTTAAAGATAATTTTAAGGATTGGAAAGAAAGCATAATAATCATTCTCGGCTACATGGATCTTGACGTTGCATTAAGGACTAAACAACCTACTTCTTATACGGACAAAAGTTCCATTCATGAAAAACGGGACATTGAGAAGTGGGAACGTTCAAATCGCATGAGTCTTATGATCATGAAGCGGGGAATTTCAAAGACCATCAGGGGTGATGTGTCTGATAAGGTTACTACAACCACTGAGTTTCTTAAACAAATTGAAAAGCCTCTTGTAAAACACGATAAGGATGAAACAAGTATGTTTTTGTCGAACTTGATTTTAATAAAGTTTAAAGGCAAAACAAGCATAATGGAGTACATCTTAAAGGTGTCAAATATTACTTCAAAACAAAAAGTACTAATGTTAGAGCTATCAAAAGATTTTCTCGTGCATTTAGGTTTAATTTCTCTTCCTGCACAATTCAGTCAATTCAAGGTCAGTTG
Source organism: Piper longum (assembly GCA_032619315.1). Lineage (NCBI taxonomy): Eukaryota > Viridiplantae > Streptophyta > Magnoliopsida > Piperales > Piperaceae > Piper > Piper longum. The sequence continues at coordinate 6,758 of JAVDBV010001788.1, forward strand.
CAACTGTTAAAAGGATAAATGGTCTATTAATGACCTCATTTCTTATTGTGTATAAGAAGAAGAAAGGTTGAAGTAAGAATAGGCTGAAAGTGCTCACTTGGCTAGTACCTATCAAGACAAAACTAAGAAAAGAAAGAGGGCTAAGGAAGCTGATAATGGGACTCACAAGCAACAGTAAAAGAAAGAAAATCAGGCTTCTTGCTATTTCTTTTGTGGTAAACCTAGACATATGAAGAAAGAATGCACTAAGTATCACACCTGGCGTGTAAAGAAAGGTCCATTTCTTAATTTTGTTTGTTCTGAGGTTAATTTAGTTTCAGTGCCAATACACACTTGGTGGCTAGATTCAGGTGTTACTACTCACATAAGTGTGTCAATGCAAGGTTGCCTGAGTTGCCAAAAGTGAAATGATGTTGAAAGATTCATCTATGTAGGTGGTGACAAATCAGTTATAGTTGAAGCAATAGGGATTTTTAGATTATTATTGAAGACAGGATATTATTTAGATTTGAAAGAGACATATGTAGTACCGCCTTTTAGACGAAATTTGGGTTCTATTTCTATATTGGACAAATCTGGTTACTCTTGTTCATTTAGAAATAATAAGTTTAGTCTTTTTCTAAATTTAAATATTGTGGGTACAGGTTCTTTGTCTTTTTATGATAATTTATATTTAGTTGATATTATTGCATCTTTTAATAAAACTTTATATGCGGGTTTAAATGGTATGAAAAGAAAATTAACCAATGAAAATTCTGTTTTACTCTGGTACAAGCGTTTATGACACATTTCTAAATAAAGAATTAAACGACTTATGTCAGATGGAATACTTAATTCTCTTAATTTATCAGATTTTCAAGTTTGTATTGAGTGCATTAATGGAAAACAAACAAATATAAGGAGATTAGGTGTCAATAGGTCTTCAAGCGTCTTAGAACTAATACATACGGATATTTGTGGGCCATTCCCTACAGCTTCTTGGAATAGTCAACAATATTTTATTACATTTATAGACGATTATTCTCGTTATGGTTACATTTATCTCATTCATGAGAAGTCTCATGCATTGGATGTATTTAAGGTATATAAGGCTGAAGTTGAGAACCAACTTGACAAAACTATTAAGGCTATTAGATCTGATCATAGTGGTGAATATTGTGGTAGATATGATGAATCAGGTGTACAACGTCCAAGACCATTTGCCAAATTCCTAGAAGAGTGCAGAATTGTCCCAGAATACAGAATGCCAGATACTCCTAGCATGAATGGTGTTGCTGAGAGACGAAACCGAACATTAAAAGACATGGTAAGAAGTATGATTGTTTATACTACTTTACCTGATTCATTTTGGGGTGAGGCACTAAAGACATCAGCAAATCTTCTTAATAGATTACCAACAAAGTAACAATTAAGACCCCTTATGAACTATGGACTGAAAAAAAAACCCAGTATTAGGCATTTATGCATTTGGGGTTGTCTAGCTGAGGCAAGGCCTTATAGGCCAAATGAAAGGAAATTGGACTCAAGGACAATGAGCAGCTATTTTGTTAGGTACTCTAAACAGTCTAGAGGGTATAAGTTTTATGATCTCACAACAAGGTCATTCTTTGAGATGGGAAATGCTCGGTTCTTTGAGGATGTTGAGTTTGGAAAGGGAAATGAGGTTAGAGACTTTTCCTTTGAAGAAGAATCTATTTCTCTTCTTATGATTGTTCTTGAAAATAATCAGGATCATATTCCTGATGTTATTCAAGAAACAATACCAGAATTAGAAGACAATGTCGAGAATCTCCCTAATCAAGTTATACCTGAAGAGCAAACTCAACAGCATCAAGAACAAATGGCATTGAGTAGATCAATAAGAGAAAGGAGAAATGCAATCTCAGATGATTATATCATCTTTTTCTAAGAACATAAGGATAACAATGGAATGGTGGAAGATGATCCAATCAACTTTCATCATGTCATGAAAAGTTCTAATTCTCAAAAGTGGATTGATGTCATGAATGAATAGATAAAGTCCATGAAAATTAATGATGTTTGGGCTTTTGTCTCATTGTCTTAAGGTGTAAAACCAATTGGTTGTAAATGGATATTTAAAACCAAGAGGGATTCGAAAGGTGATGTAGAAAGATATAAGGCTTGTCGTGTTGCTAAGGGTTTTGCTCAAAAGGAAGGCATTGATTATAATAGGACTTTCTCTCTAGTTTCATTGAAAGACTCATTCAGAATAATTATGGCATCAGTGGCACATTTTGATCTTAAGTTTTATCAGATGGATGACTGTGTTTCTAAATGGTGACATTGATGAAACAATTTATACGGTGCAACCAGAAAACTTTGTATTGGGAGGTTCAAAGAATATGGTTTGCAAATTAAAGAAATCCATCTATGGACTTAAGTAGGCTTCTCGTCATTGGTATCACAAATTTCATCAAGTTATTCTCTCGTTTAGTTTTGAGATGAATGTGATTAATGATTGTATATATCATAAGTTTAGTGAGACTAAGTATATTTTTCTAGTTTTATATGTTGATGATATATTGCTTGCTAGTAATGATACAGATTTTTTCATGAAACCAAGAGTTTTTTATTAAAGAAATTTGAAATGAAAGATCTTGGAAATGCGTCTTTTGTATTAGGAATTCAAATACATCGGGATCGCTCTCGATGTATGCTTCGATTATCACAAAAGACCTATATAGAAAAATGCTTAAAAGATTTGGCATGCAAGATTATAAACCAGGAGATACCCCTGTTTCTAAAGGAGACAAATTCAGTCTCAATCAATACCCTAAAAATGATATAGAACAAAAAGAAATGTAAAAGATTCCCTATGCTTCAGCACTGGGAAGTCTTATGTATGCTCAAGTATGTACGCGTCTAGATCAAAATATTACATGCTTACGTATCGGAAGTCAGATCAACTTGAGATCATTGTGTATTATGATTCTGATTTTACTAGATGTCAAGATTGTCATCGATCCACTTCTGGCTATATCTACCTACTTGTTGGATGACCTATTTCCTGGGGGAGTGTTAAGCAAACACTCATAGCTTCTTCCACCATGGCGGCTGAATTCATAACTTGTTATGAGGCATCCAATCGTGGAATATGGTTGCGGAATTTTGTCACAAGGCAGCGCATTGTTGATAATATTGAAAGACTACTTAAGTTATTTTGTGACAATCAGTCTGCACGATTATATTCAAATAACAACAAGAGCTCATCTAAATCAAAACATATAGAGATTAAGTTCCTTGTTGTGAAAGAAAGAGTTAAGAGTCGTAAAGTTTTTATATAGTATATTGGGACAAACTCCATGGTGGCGGATCCACTTACTAAAGGTTTAATGCTCAAGGTCTTTCATGAGCATGGTGCTCATATGGGTGTTATTCCATTTGATAATCTGCTACTTTAGGGAGAATTTGTATTTGGTATAAGGTTCACTCTATTTTTTAGTATTTTTTTATAATCTCATAAGGTTGGACCAGTTTAAAATATGCATGTTTAGATCAAATTAAATATAATTTTTATGCTACACATCCATACTTGATCTATGTCACTTAATTATGTTGATGTATGTGACAATGGATAGGATTAGTTACGATAAATGTGACGAAAATCACCTTAATCCTATATTAACATAAATTAATAGACGAGATTGTTATTTTGGAATAATAGTGTTTGTTATTTTGGAGCTCATAAGGTTATATACAATTATTTGTGTATATATAGTTCAAGTGGGAGATTGTTGGATGTTGGACGTATATACGTATATAATTGTATCATATGCTGTTATTATTAAGGTTTGGGCCTAAATGAAATTGATCTATTAAAGTTAAGGTTAATGGACCATTAATATTTAAGATAAATATGTCGAGCTACCATATATTTAAGATAAGTACGGATAAATATGTGTAGATACCGGTTTTTGTAATCTCTAATTTATGATGGATTAAATTAGAATTATGAACGATAAGGATAAATACGGTTATAAGTATAAATATGGTTATGGTCTCCAAATTCGTACCGGAGTTTTTCTTTTCGGTATCCCATCATCCAGAAACTCTAGCTCTGGAGAACTAGTGCAGAATTTGGAAGATCAAAACCTTAAGAAGTCAATAATCGTATTATTTCTACGGATTCAGATACGTTTCCGCTAACCAGTTTTATTTACTTAATGATTTGATATTAAGAATTTGATTTTAAAGTTTAACGAGTAAAGTTTTAACATAAATATCATATAAAAATAAAAATATGAAATAAAAAATGCTAAGAATAATGTTGTACCTTTAAATTACATGTGTGGTCAATCATACTCTCAATGAGAATAAAGTTAATACCAAAATGAGTTGTTAAAGGTCTAAGAACCTCTCCAGCACCTGTATATTTTCTCATCCAACTCAACACCCTGCTACGATTATATATGTATTTTGTAGCTATTTTTGTTGTCGCTATAAGATCCTCAACCGTCTTCTTTTTCCCAATTTTTTCAAGAATCAAGTCAACACAATAAGCAGCACAAGGAGCCCAAAACAAATATTTTCTCTTATGCATCAACATTTTCCCTGAAGTTATGCAATTTGAAGCATTATCTCTGATAACTTGAACAACATTTTCCCCACAAAATTCATCAACAATTTTATATAATAATTTGAATAAATTTTTAACATCTTTAATCACTTAAGAGACATCAACTGACTTTAAGAGTATAGTACCTAAAAAACATATAAATAACTACATTTAAATAAAATTTGAGGCTAATAAATGTTTTATATATATTTGTATATATATATATATACAACAAGAAAATTTATTAGATATCTTCATTTTTTATCTTTCCATCCATAAAACATTATGGTACAACCAATTCTAGGCCAAGAATTGTTCAATTCTCGAAGATATTCATTAAGTATATTGACCTTAGACTTCAAAAGTGAAAGCTCATAAAGAGTAGGGGGTTTGTAACAACCCAATTCGGCTCCAACCCGGAGCGAATCTTGATGTCATAATTCAAAAAATTAATCATTGGATTACCATCGTACAAATTTCATAGAAGCTAATTTATGGACACGTTGCTAGATTTTCATACCATGGATGCTGATTATACCACCATAGGAACATTCTTAACTTTAAAGGAGCTCTTAGCATAAACACTCTGAGTCACGGGAGGAGAGGCAACACCTCCCCAACAATTAAGAGGGTCGTCTTACAAAATGTACATAATCACTCTAAGCTACACAAATGCAACATCTCAATTACAGCTAAGAGGTTGAACTTTTCATAAATGCAGGTGTTTGATCTAGTTCATATACTTGGTTCCATCTTTGAAGTTAGGTATACTTATTCTTATGATATTGTTGAACATAATTCGCATGACATAAAGGTCGTGGTTACCTATTTCACATACCTGCGAATGGAAATTAAACACACAGACATAGAGGCATCAATAAGTGTCAAGGCATCATACCTGAGCATTTGGTCTTCATGTGGACCCTTCAAGTGGTGGGAATCGTGTGCCCTTCTAGTCCATGTTACTCTATCACACGCACACAGCTGCAATTAAATATGTTTTGCATTATGCTCCTCAGCATGTTCTAGAACTTTTAGACTTACATACCCTACAGACGATCATTAAAATGCCCCAAAGTTAACACGTGCGTGACAATAATAATAATGCTAATAATGCTAAGGCTCACAAAATATACATACACATCCAACTTAATAACATAAGGTTTAGGGCACCACCCACAACATATTGCACGTCATAGTCCCTTAGTTTTTGATAATACATGAATCAAAATCCCAAATACTTAAGTCATACAACTCAGATACAGAAATCGGATACATCATTCAGTACGTGAACCCTATGCTAGCCACTGACAGGGTTACCTACCTACATAGATATAGGAAATCCGTCAGTATTTAAACAAGTTGATTACGGGTCCGAAAATAACTACTGATAAGGCAATGCGTGCAGATGGGTGTCACCTATACGAAATCATGAAACTTCCATAATATAATCACTAGGCAGTAAGTTGAGGATGACACGACAAAACATCATACGATAAATGCTAGAGCAAAACTCAACGACTTCATTCATACATTTATACCCTCACATCCTCCATATATTACCCACCACAATACTCAAGAGGCTCAAAACAAAATGCCACAATTTTTAGAAACGTGATGCATTTACAGTACCCTACTTACATTGTAATAGTTTAAAGTGTTAATGAGTACTAGTGCAATTCTTACAACCCGTACCATTCACTTTCTTGTTAGTGAAATCCATAAAATCGTGCATACTTATATGGTAACACCTCCACCCGGAAAACCCAATACGAACTAGGGGTTACTTAACATACAAAGACAAACCCCAACAAATTATTAAAAATAATTAAATAATTTGTATAACATGCACATTAGAAGCAATAATTATTTATAAGTCAACAACAAGATTTATTAGCATCCACTAATAAATTGTTCAACTAACAGCATGCTGAAAAATAATTATCCAAATCCCATAAACCGAACCATGTTCCACTGCCATGCAATATAATATCCCATGTCATATATAAATAATCAAATTGCAAGAAAAATACACTAATAAAGATAACAAATAGTCCATCCACTAGAGCTCCCTCTGTCCCCAAGAAGGCACTTATCCCAACTAGTTCATACTTGCGGATGTGATTCTAATTTAGTGATAAAACCATTAAATTTATATAACCAAAATGAATAATTTAAGAAACACAACAAAATATATGGGTTTACACCTAAACCCTGTTCTAGCAAAGTGGCCACACTTCTAGATAATGTTTTACCATTTATGATCATAAATGTTGCCCTTTTCTAAAAGGAGACAATAAACATGTGTCCTCACCCAGCCGTCAGTCGTAGAGTATGTACTGGGCTACTCCTTATCCCTTGGACTTCAGAATTTTTACGTTTTATAGTGAGCCTTATACTACGGTGTGATGAGCCTTACATCACGGTCGTATATTTTAATTTAGTAGATGAAGCCCAATGCATCACATTTAATGCTAATGCTGCCTTTACTCCACTAATCAGCGTCAACTAGTGTTCATTTAACATCATAAAACTTATATGTACCTCAATCATTAAACTAGTGTTCCCCATCGTCTAGCTCTCAAAAACAGCACCAATCGATACACATACACAACCGCATGTCGAACATGAAAATGATGATATACATGCATGCGTACAAAATCAAAGCTTTTAAACAAGTACCTTCTAAACCTTGAGAATAAGTACTCAATTAGGGCATATGTGTCATATCAACCCATTAACATTATCACACAATCATAATTAAGACATTAATTATCATTAATCACGTAATTAATAAATATTTAAAATTGCCTAAACTTTAATCACAAAACACAGAACGCACATGCACCATGTTTCAGGGTGCTCAAGGCACTCTAAAAATTGTCAGAAAATGCAGTTTACATATGTTAACTAAAAGCCCAGCGCTCGAGCACCCAGTTTCTTAGTGTTCAGGCGCTTTGACAGTTTTTCACACACATTTCTTATAACACCCCGACTCGGCTCACACTTGAACCGACCCGGAAATGCTACCGGCGACTGAACCGTTCGATAATCTACTAGATTCGGTTAAGCCGACCCGGATCTACTCTCGGCGTCTTAAGATGAAGACCACCTATGCCCTCTATTCATTATTCACATCATGGCATTATATCTTAACATTCAATCATATTATCATGCTTTTCTCTACTTCACATCAGTTCAAATATAATAAAAGTATAAACAGAATATTAAACATTCAGTCACCGAATACATATGTGTGTGAGAAAGACCTCATTGCTCCTCCGTCTAGGCTGGCACTTCAATCTCATAGTCGTCACCTAC
>JAVDBV010001789.1:0-18885 GCA_032619315.1 Piper longum
TTTTTTTTTTTATGTTTATTGTCTCTTATATACCATTTGCTAACATCGACCAATAGTTATCTTGAAAAGCCACCGATAATCTTTAATAAACTAAATTCTTCCATGATCTATTTGTGGTTTTCTTTCTATTTTGTAAATTTCACATTAATTTTTTTTTATGTTTATTGTCTCTTATATTTTAACTTGTCAAAGTAGTACAAAGGAGTTTGGGGATTTTGTGTATTAAAATCTTAACAGTAATGAAAATGATAAAGTTTTTGAAACATAAATGACATCAAAACACAAAAATTATTAGCATCTACTAATATGTATATATGTGCTTTGAAAAAAAACAACAACAATATGTATATGTTTCTAATTATGCGTAGATGAAGATTAAACACATTTAATTTAGACCAAGTAATAAATAAATACTTTAGATTATGCAACAAAAAATATCCTCTAGTCGAATTGAAAATCACTATTGTCCAAAGGTTAAATCACAGGACTTCAAAGTTATCAATTTTTTTTATCATCACATCAAAAAATCGTAGTGTCAAAAAAATAAAAAAACTAATTATTTCTCAAAGTGAATTATTCTAACTATTAGACATTCATTTATAGAGATTTAAATGAGTAATAATGATCAAAATGAATAGTAACATCTTTTAGCTAATGATCATTTGATAGAAAGTCATAACTTTTAATCCAATAAAACTTCCCCAATTATAATAGAGGAATTTAATAGTTTGAGCTAAAATATACTTTTAAAAATGATTTATAATGTTTTACGAGTTAACCATCGTTCAACAAAAATTAAAATTAAATTGTAAAATCTATATTGGTTGATATGCCTAATTTTTCACAAGGAAGCCTTAAACTTTAATCAAAATCAACAATTAATCATTATTTTCAAGGTATATTGATTGTAAGTATTTTTAAACTTACGAGTCCTTAAACTAATTTTATAAGTACCAAAAAACTCTTAAGAACACTCAAACTATTAAAACAAAATCCTTAAATAATAAATATCATTATTTTTCGTCCAGCATCAAAAGCCGCATATGGTGCAACGAAGACTTAATTTTGGTAGAATTACGCAAAAAAATAAAATTTATATATTAAAATGCAAACATAATTTGTTATTATCATAGTTTTTAATATCGTATCTTACTACTCATTTGTACCCACTCTATTAAGTACGCAATTTTTTGCCTTTGAATATTTTAAGGTGTACCTTTTTTTTAATTTGAAATTTTTACAAAATCTGATTTTTGTTAAAAAGTATGGTATTATAACTCATAGTTGTAAATATCGTAATGGACATTGAACTAGATTTTCAACCGGTACGTGGTGTGCTTAGTTTAATTGGGTTTTATCATGTTTAATCATATTTAGTATATTAATACCAAATTTAATAGTATAAGTTAATATATTATTCATAAATATTTCTTTTTTATTTTTAAATCTCACTTTACATCTTAATTTGCTATGAAAAAATTGAAAATAAATATTTACATCATGGTAAGGAGGAGCTTACTGTAAGAAATTACTTGTGCACTTGTAGTGCCTAGAGATTCTCTGTGACATAGTTGTTTACATCAATTTGATTAACAAGATGGAAAATCATCCTTAAAACTTGAAAGAGGGATTGAGGAAGTTCACATTCTTCATTAAGCTTGCTATTTATTCTCGTATTGATTTATGCATTTTGCATTAGAAATTTTATTAGAGCTGTATTTGCGTTTATAATTTTTGCAATTATTGCTTTAACCTTAATTTATTTCCCTTTATTTTCGACTATTTTTAGGTTTATGGATATATGGTATTATTTTTAGATAATTTTTAATTTTTTTTGAATAAACGATGCTTTAAGGGTTCAATCTTGCAAATGTTGCAGTTTAAATCTATAATTTTTTCTGTCAAATCGAAAACCCCAAAGCTCGTCCTCTTTTTTTTCCCTTGATTCTCCTCTTTCAAACATAACAATTTTTTCCTCTAATTATTGGAAAATAAAACTATTTTTTTTCTTCTTTTGCTATCAAAAACAATTCCTACTTCCTGACCATCCGTAATATAGATTGAAGAATTAATTTGAAGTCCAACTCTTCTAACAAGTGCTTTTACAATTTAATACTATTAAAGATTTTTCCAAATAGGTTCAATAGTTTTTTTTTTTGGGTATTTCCTTCATACATGCCCCTGCCGATAATAGTTTTTTGAATCTAACCTTAGCCTGGTAATTGGAATTTAGTCCCTATTATTTAGGCATGTAAACAAGCGAAGTTGGTTCGCATTTTTTACGTTCGGCTCAATTTGACTTGAACTCATGTTCGTTAATTTTATAATCGAAAAAATATTTAGCTTGAAATAGATAACTCGTTGAGTAACGAACAGAACTTAAACTAAAGAGTATTTAGTTTAGTTTGACTCGAAACTCAAGCTCGATATGTTCAAACTTATAAAAATATACGGCTCGACTCGACTCGACTCGTCAATACCATTGAGGTCACATTGAACTCGTCAAACTCAGCTCAGCTCGACACAAATATGAATCAAGCTCAAATATTATAAATTTTAGACGAGCTCGACTCGACTCATAATATATCAAAACTCTTCAAATTGTCAAAAATTAAACTAAATTTAAAAACATTTCTAATTGACTAGACTTACCCTTACCACCGTCCAAGCCTTGGTTATTGGAATATAGTCCCCACCGTCCATCTAGATCGTAATAGATGCTAAATCTGGACCACTTGATGTGATCTAAGAGAGAAGAAAAGATATAAGACCATCCATTTGCCGACCTCCCGTTCAGATAGTAGCGCATCAATTATCATACCACACACTAAAGTTGGTGACAGACATCTTTTCATTCATGTTCATGTGAGACCTTAAACTCCACTCAACTTTTTTCACGCTAAATTACAGCGATCGTGGGCAACTTTCTTGAACGAAAGGACTCACGCTGGATTTGCCAGGGTTTGGTAACAAGCCTAATCTTATCTAATCTAATCCCCTTTTAACCTATTAATCAAACCCACCCTAAAATATACACCGTTAAGTTTGCCACGAAATCTAAAAATTGATCGGTAATCATTTATGTACCCGATCGCCAGTAAATATATTATTTAGTTTCAAAATATATATATAGGGGTGGGTATGGACGTTTAAATGATTGACTCTGATAAATGTATAAAATTTAATTAAATATAAATTTTTTTTATCCGACTAAATATTTAATATTTTATATTAATAAGATAATATTTTAATATTTGTTAGGTTAATATTATAATTTATAAAAATTTTAAATTGTAATATGCGTTAAAATTAATTAAATAGACGAATACAAATAATATCTTGTACGTTGTATAAAAAAGTAAAAGTTCAGACCAAAAAAATGCAAAACACGTGTTGTAATTCCCTTTCCTCCTTAAACTGACGTAGTCAATCGTCAAACTTGGTTCTGTGTCCATAGAATGCAGTTGACGCTGCAATTATATAAACAACCTCTAACTCGTTCTTGATCTACCAACCCCCTCCCATCCTCCCCGCTCGGCTCATCTAGCAACACTTTTGATCCTCTTCTTCTCCGACATCCCCAGCACAGCCATGGCCGCAACCTCATCCTTTGCTGCTATCCGATCCACCCTCCTCTCCACCAAGCTCATCTCCACCTCCCACCCCAAGCTCACAGCTTCCAATCACTTCCTTGGCAAAAGCCAGTGCCTCAAGTCCTCCCCAGCTCCGGCGATCCGCCTCGCCAAGAGCTCGAAGAGGTCGTTGTACGCCGCCCCCAGGGCCAGCTCGGCCCCCTCCGGCGACGTCCAGGTGCTCCACGTCTACGAGATCAACGAGCGCGACCGGGAGAGCCCTGCCTACCTCCGGTTCAGCAAGAAGCAGGTCGCGAACGCCCTCGGCGACCTTGTCCCCTTCACCAACAAGGTAAAGCCCCCTTCCCCTTCACCCCATAAATAATTCAACAAATTACTTCACACAACATATCAGCTTCCTGTTTGGGTCCGAACTAGTATGAGCCAAAATGCAGAGTTTGAGTTACTTTATTCACACAAGTTTGAGTGAGAAAGATTTCGTTTTACCCACCCAACCACTTGGATCATCGGAAATCAATTGACTAGCTATATTCTGAACCTCTCAATCTAAAGTGGGTCGGATCTAAATAGCGTGTTGTATAGCATTTTTGTACTTAATGATTATGTGCTTAATTTGTTCTGTCTCAGGTTTACAGTGGGGATCTTCAAAAGAGGCTGGGGATCACGGCCGGGATCTGCATCCTGATCCAAAATGTGCCGGAGAAGAAGGGTGACCGATACGAAGCGATATTTAGCTTCTACTTCGGCGACTACGGCCACGTAACGGTGCAGGGGCCGTACTTGACATACGAGGACACTCACCTGGCCATCACCGGCGGGTCCGGCATCTTCAAGGGGGCGTCCGGGCAAGTGAAGCTGCAACAGATCATCTTCCCCTTCAAGCTCTTCTACACTTTCTACCTGGAGGGCATCCCGGAGCTTCCAAAGGAGCTGCTCGGAGAGCCCACCCCGCCCTCGCCGGCCGTGGAGCCGACGCCGGCGGCCAAGGCCTGCGAGCCTCACGCCACTATTAAGAACTTCACCAACTAGTAGGCTGCCAGTGGTGTGATTGTGCTCTTCACCTCTTTGCAGCATTGCTAAGTGGGGGATGTTTCTTGTTCACTTTTTTCGTATTATTTACGAACTAAATCTTTTTAATTAAGTAGCCACTAATCGTTGTCTCCTGCACTCTTATCTGATTAATAAGTAAATTGCATCCCCTTCCAATAAAAATACAAGAATTTAACTAATCAAAATATAAAAAAATATTATAATTTATCGATCATTCAATTAAAATTTTCTTAAACCATAATAATATTTAAATATCGAATTAGTATAGTTCAACAACAGTTTATCGGAAAAAATTAGAAATTACTTAACTATTTTTTAAAATTAAAATAATTTGTGAACAAAATTAAATTACCCAATTATTTAAGGGTGACAGGGGCATACAGTAAAAAGCGTTTAAAAATTATCCATATGATTCTAGTTCACATTTAATATTTCAATAATTAACTATTCGATTTAATTTTGGTTTTATTATTCTTGGCATAGAGTTGACTTCAAATTAATTAAATTGATTAGCGTTATACCTTTAATTAAAAAATGTAATATAAAAATGAATGATAATGACTTTTCTAATAAAATTCAACTTAAATTCAGAGTTTAGAAAATATATGATAATGGCATAGTAATAATTTTTTTAATTCGTTGATGGGTTCTGACTATTGTTAATTGCCATTAGCTGGTTTTTGTTAGGAACCTCACCTCACATACAGAGAAAGAAAATCTTAAAAAGTTTTAAAAAGTTCAAAATAAATAAATCGATCTAAAACCAATGGGCCTATGGGCTTGTGTTTTGATGGGCTAACAATTTGGAACCTATGGGCCCATATCAAATGTTTTACAAGAAAGGCCCACTTCGGTACGTAACAAAAATTGAAATCCGAGTAGGAGGCCCATCATCTTCATACATGATACAACACATCCACAATAGGTTGGATTGAGCTTTTTACTTAGATAGGGAACGTCAGATTTTGGGCATTGGAATGATAGTTCTACCAGTTCATTATGGTTTAAACTATCGCATTACTTTTAATTTATATCTAATTTTTTAATTTAATATTTCACAAACAAATATTCTTAATGTCTAATAAAATATTATAATTTATAATTTATAATTTAATTGAACCTGCTTCAACCCAATTCAATCCTATCGAACTAAATATATCACGTACTAACAATAACCCGATTTAATCCGATCGTACTAAATATACCACGTACCAACCATAATTTGATGTGATAAATGGCATAATATTTAAAACTTTTGATTGGAATTTTCCCGGCGTTCTCGCTTCTAAATAAATTCTATGAATACCCAAAAAAAACTAATTTTCTTTGAATAAAAGTAAAAAAATATTCCATCCAAAAGAAGATAGATTATAACTCGTGACAGCTTAAATAGATATATTTAACAGCTCCTCTAAGATGGACATGATTTATTCCACAGCCACCAAATTTGACTCATCCAAGTACGGATGCTACCCACCAAACAAACCAGTCTTGGACTAGAGCAACATAAAGAAGTGCCGACACTTTGATTAGCAGTCAGTCGTAGTCAATTTATGCCTCTTTTGTGAACTACAAATATAGTTTATTGATCCAAAAAGAGAAAGAAAGAACACTGATAAAAAAAGCTAAATCTTTATAGTTCAATTCATATATGAACAACTTACCCTTTAGCTTAGTCTTGCTACCACTTTAGATGAAGATGGTACTCGATCATCTTATTTAATCATAGACTCGTACTGTCATACTGATACAGCAACAAAAAAGGGGAAAAAAAACCCTGTACAGAACACCTTTTTAGCCACAAAAAACTCTCAAGATGTGCTAAAACGAATACCAATGAAAACATTTAAATGGCAATTGACAAAATATCACCTTTTCAATCAATGACACACCATTTAATCTTCTCATTCACTGATGCATGGAAGTAGTCCTACCTGACCCATCAATTATCCCAATGGGTTCTCTATCAGGAAGTGAAGCAGACTCGTTACCAATATTGTGATTATACCACTGTGTGGAAAGATAAGGTTCATGTGACATGAAAATTATTGAAGCAGCAAGATATCAAGGGGGCAATACCACCTTACACAAACTATGGATGATATGGTACAGGTCATGGACTAATTTCGTATAACGTCCTACCACACGTGCTTTTGGTTCTTATCCATTGCTTTCATAGATATTGATTGATCAGATCTGAATGAAACTTATCTTCTTCCATGGTTCACTGAACAGAATTCTTGTCCCTTACAGGTTTCATTTCACATCCATCTTCACAACCTGCTAAAATTTGATTATGAATGCAGGGTGTTTGATATATAATACTTGGTAGACATTGACAAGAGCTGCTAATTGATAGTTAACTACCTTAGAGAAGCTTTTATTTGACCAAAAATTAGTCAGATGGATTACAGTTGATTACTAGCTAGTGTTGAGTATGAAAGGATTGTCTTCCTTTACATGAAATCTGGTCTTTTAGATTAATATTGTAGTTTATATTAATGCCCACATTGAATTGTATTCGTACATCTAATTTAACTCTGTGTGCATTGTCATATCAAGTAGGTTCATTCAATTCTTAACGTGACCGGTAGGGGAGAGGATTTGATCGTAGCAAGTGCTATAGGAATAGGAAACCTGCAGCAGTCACAATTTTTTTCTTGGTTTGAATCTCAACCATTAGTGGAGTATGAAAAATTAACCGTAACAAGAAGTTATATTCTATTAACTGTAGTAATTAGAACCAATGATTGGGCTATTACAACAAGTTTGCCATAGAATTTAGTACTGTAAATCCCCTTCCCTCCTACAGAAAACAGACCTTATATCAAGTATGCTTGATGACCACAGCTGCCTCCAATTTAGTGTATGAAAAGCTTTGAAAGAATAAAAAAAGACCAATCATCTGTGCTTTGCTAATACCATTGCTTCATTTTGCTTGTGCAAGTTCTACTTTGCATTGGCTAGTTCATGTTCTTTTTTTATTCCATTCACAAAAAAGTAGAAAGAAAAATGATAAAATGGTTATTCGTATCTTCATGCTAGACCTTTGCATTTTTGCTACACTTGCAATAACGGAAGAAGGCTTAGGTTAAGGAAGTTCCTTAGCTTGAGTTTGTTCATATGTCTATATCAAATGATATTTGTATAAGGAGTATTTATTTCTTCTTTCTCTTTATCATCCTTATATTATATCGGACATTTTACCTTATAAAAATATAATCAAATTAGGGCAATTAAATTGTTTTTATCTTTTCGATGCTTTCGTGTGCCGTTTTACATAGAATGAGCTTGGACACATACCAATATACTTCATTTAACTTGGAAATAAACAAGTTGATCAATTCGGCACAAGGCAAAACTCGGCTTGACTCAGCTCGATGGAAACCCTAAGCAAGATTTATAGCTTATTTACTTTGTATCATTACTAACATTACAGCATCTTCCATCTATAGCCCGTGCTGTAAAACTCCAAAGACAAGTTAATCACTTTGGATGATACATCTACTATACACAGTTGGCCTCAACCAGCCCCTTCCCTCTTATTTCCTATATTTACACCAAAAAAGATGAAACGCAAATGAAGATCAAACTGAAAACAAGAACAGATAGTCGAAGCGTGCAACAAACCAAACTTTGAGATAAAGAAGAAGAATCACAAAGCTCTTACACACTGCTTCTTGCAATGCTCAACCTCCACCAACTCCATCTCCTTCACCCTCTTCGACCCATTCCCACACACCGCCCCGTCGACGTCGTCACCACCTCCGGCCGATACACAGACGATGTCCACCCCAAACAGCCGCACCATGGTCGAAGGCGGCGAGTGGCTCCTCTGCTTCCAATTAATGTACAGCTGCATGTCGTCGCCGGTGGACTTCGAGAAGCTCACCACATCGCCGGCCTTGAGGTTCTTCTCCTTCACGAACCTGCTCCACCCCTTGGTGAGCACGTAGCTCTGGCTACTGTTCCAATACGAGTACCGAAACCTCCACACCTTGCCGAAGCTGTCCTCGAAGTTGAGGAGGAGGCCCTTGCAAGGTATCCCAATCTGCAATGGGAAGTGCTTCTCGGCGTGCTGCTTGGGTATGACCAGCCGGTTGAGCCTGCCGACGTCGCTAGGTGTGACGGCCTTGTCGAAGAGCACGGCCCTCTGATTTTCCTGCGAACTCTGCCTCCCGCGGTCGCTGGCGGCGCCGGCCACGAGGCTCCGGCGGCTGTGCTGGAGCTCCTCGAGGTAGGTGTGCTTGCGAAGCATGTCGACGATCTCGGCCTTGGAGCGGGAGTTGATAAACAAGGCCTCGGCGTCGGCGTCGGCGTCGCCTGCGGCGGCCCGGCGGGCCAGGGGGGCAAAGTTGGTGATGGCGTCGCGGCCACGGAAGCGCTGCGCCGCGGCGTCGTAGGCTCGGGCGGCGTCGGTCTCGCTGTTGAAGGTTCCCAGCCACACCCGCTGGTGCTTCTCGTAGATCTGCGCCCCCCACCGGCCATTGGGCTGAGGCACCACACCCTTGAACTTGGACGACGGAAGCTTCCTCCCCGACTCTGCCTCCCCTCCTCCGACGTCGAGCACCTGCTTCTTCGCCATGGACGTGGTCGAGGAGTTGCCGGAGCCGTCCTCAATGCAGCTACCATCCATGCTTTGCACAGTAATTTCTTGAGCACAGACCAGCACAAGCAGCTGCTTGTTAGCTGTGTTATCTTTCATTAGAGGTGGAAGATAAGAAAAATCTGGAAGTGGGTTTTCTTCCCTGGAGTAGGAAGATTGAGATTATGGCATGTATATATACATATGTATGTATATCTTGGAGAGGAATTTGATATATCTATCTCCTTTCCATACTGGTTGATGTTGTGAGAATGGGGAATTTGAATTGGAGGAGGAGAAAGTAGGACATGGGGAAAGAGTCAACTGATGGGGGGGGGTTGGAAGATTCATGTCCAAAACAAGTGTGGCCAGAGTCAAATCTTGTTGCTGAGGGCCAAGTTGTAAGTGTCAAACTTTTTACATCTTTGCATTGTTCATCACCCCTGAGCTTTGTTGCTTACTGCTTTGGCTCACACCCCCCACCTAAATTAGGGTTGGGTTTGGATAATATCCTACCCACCCGGATTATACCTTTGCTTAGATCCACAAGTTGAGAGGGGGCATAGACACAAACTAGCTCATCTAACAAGACTATTCCTTTGCTTTATGGATGAAATGTGGAGGGCAATTTTGGTCCCTGCTCCTTTTAAGCTGTCTTTGTTTTATTACCCAGGTTCAATTTCCATCTTTGCTTGACATTGACTTGTGCTTTCCTGTGTGGTCTGTCTTAGTTCCTTCAAGTTCTGCTTGCCCAAGTCCACAAATTGGTTGTCTTCCCTTTTACCAAATTTACTCCCTTTGAAGCTCATTTAAGATGGTGGATATGGGATAGTGAGATTAGAAGAGATTTAGAGTTCTCTGTAGCTAAATCCAAGTGCAAATATTTGAACAGATAAAGCTCATGACGAAGCGTATATCAAGTGGCATCAGAAGGCTTGACCTGGTGATCAATATGGGGTGTAAATGCTCGTCTTGTTCGGATCAAATTGCATAGACAGATGAAGACTGCCCACTTGCTCAAAAACCAGGTGTTGGTTTTAGATTTTCTGGCTGAGAGTTGGAGCCGGTTCCTGGTTTTGACTGCTTCCCAGCAAGTAGCAACTATCATTGCACACAAAGAAAATGACTACATAAACATGTCACAACGTTCTACATTGCAACAAATCAAACTATCAAAGAATAAGCATAAATTGGCATCGTTTAATTTTGCTGGTGCTCCCGAGAAGGATGTGTGGGTGAAATAGAGCTGCATGTCGGCTGCGGAGCTTTCTCACCAGATAAGGTTTCTAAGTTTCACACTTTCACCAAGGTTAAAAATTTTCATGGTAAAATGGTGGTACTTCCTTCCTTTTCTGCTCGCAGATTCAGAATCCTTGTTAGACTGCCCTGCCCACGAAAAGATAGACATATACATTTATCAAAAGAATCCTTTTTTAGGCCTCGATTATTAATCCTTGGCCAGATACTTGGTTTCTTGTGATCCACTGGGTCGACTGGATCACATTGAACGAGATCTACAAAACTTAGTCTTATTTTCTTGTGCTGGTTGTATATTATTGCATTTTTACTATTATATAGGTTGAACATTTATATTTAACTGTCCAATAATTTTGCAGCTAGCACATTCCCTAATGTCTCTTGTTCCGAATACAAGATCACCAAAACACCGAGAGGTACTAATTGCTTGGCAATTCCCAGACCTAACATTCTTATCTCTATTAACATTCATGTTCCATATCAATCAACCAAGACGGGGCTGCACAGATCAAGGATTCAAGGCTTAGAGCAAGTTGTTTAGTCCATAGAGTGTGTATTCGTGCAAAACTGTGCTTGACATTCCTCAGTTGAAGGAACTATACAGCTGCCTATATGGGTCAGGTAGTGATGGGGAGTATAACGTCCAAACAAAACCGATGAGTGCAAAGGTCAGAGTTTGGAACACAGCATGGGCAACCAAAAGCAAATGGATACTGCTATCTGAACAGTTTGAGAAGCATGATGAAAAGATGTGAGCTAGAAAACTATTTTGTGACTTAGTTGTGCTTCTAATTGCACCTCCTTTGAAGTTTGTCAAGATATTGTAGACTAGCAACTTGAGATGATTTTGCAAGGTGTGGTCTTCCTTTCACTCCTTAAAAGCCTGTAAACCTTAAATTTTAAACCCCAAAAGCTATTCATATTCTCACACTAATCTCTAGTTTAATTTGGTGAGAATTAACTACGGTAACTTTACATACTGATAGCTTTTTTTTTTTACGCTAGTATCGAACATTAAGTATGTTGTGAAGACCATTTCTAACAGTTACATATATTGTTTATTTCGTATAAATATATGCATTCATCTGTCACAACAATATAGACTATTGATTAATTATTGGAATATGTGGATTATAAATTATGGGCAAATGGTGTATTTTAATTTGCAGTGCATTTTCCCTATCATCATGTCTGTATTATTTTTATTTTATCGATGAATGAGAAATCTCTCAACTAGACTCGTTATGATCATCATCATCGTCAATATCGCCAACTCCTTGTAAGGTTTTGGTCGGCAGCACAATGATCCATTGATGGCCATCAATTGATTTCTTTTATGATTAATGTTAAATTGGTGATTTTTAATAACTTTTCAAGAGACAAAAT
This sequence comes from Piper longum, assembly GCA_032619315.1. Classification (NCBI taxonomy): domain Eukaryota; kingdom Viridiplantae; phylum Streptophyta; class Magnoliopsida; order Piperales; family Piperaceae; genus Piper; species Piper longum. The sequence goes on from JAVDBV010001789.1 coordinate 11,872, forward strand.
GACATAAGATTGGAAGAAAATTTTCGATAGCTTCCTCTAATTAATTTAATATTTTTATTTTTTTAAAAAAAAAATATTTTGGTCTTGGTGGTGCTACAATGAGATATTGATTTAGTCCAAGTTGTCTGATGCTGATTAATGGAGAGAAGACTCGCAACAAAATCGAAGAAGTTCATGCTCAGTTCTTCTTACTACCATAACGGTATGTTTTATTTTTGTCTCAATATTATCAAAAAAAAAAAATCAAATTCAACGCCCTTATCTCATTGCGAGCAATGCAAATTAAGATATTTTTTCTTAAAATCGATTTATTTTCTTTCTTTCATCTGTATATTTTCTTGTGTATGCATATTGATTATGTTTTTTTGCATGGGGCTAAGAATTTATTCTTGGGAATTAAATCAATGTTATCAATTAAACTCCTCGAGATCACAGTACCGGATTCAAGAAAATTTTGGAAAATCACTTCATGCAATTTTATGAATGTGCAACATGCAGATAAACTAACCATGTTCACTCTTGCCACTCATCTTACATTAACGCTAGCTTCTAACAATTATACATTATTTTCGAAGTCGATTTAGCAGGACCCGAATATTCGGGGACTTGATTTTCATATATATAAGCTTAATTAGACAAAAAAATAATTATTTTACATGAAATCACATTATTATATACAATCCTCACTATTGGCCGGTATGTTTTGAGCATGCATTCTTTCACTTATATTATTTGATGTTTGGGAAAAATGGTCATGTCACATATTGCAACCTATTTATAATATATATATGAAGCACCATGGCCAAATAATCCTCACATATAAAAATTTCTGGTCCTTTTCCCATGACAGATCGTCAGTGCTCCTTTCCAGGCCGTAAAAGAGTATGCAAACGAAGACTTTGATCTTCATTTAGCGAGATGAAGCAAGTCAGCAAGTACACCAATACTGAATACACCATTCACTTCACACACAAAACCCTATTAAAAACTAGAAGTTGATGCATTAAAATATCAAAGGAATGGACTGCGATAGAATGATTGATATGGGCTCTTTGTCTGGTTATATATTTGTAGAAAATAGCAGGTCGTTTGGGCGTTTTATATGCGATTTTCAAAGGCGAAAAACGGTAGCATGGAACAAAGAAAGTGTAGTTGGAGAAAGTTCAAAGATTAGAGGAAGACAACGTCCATGGAAAGGACACTGTGTCAAGACTAACCAGAGTTGCATCAACTGAACTTAGTGATAGAAGTGTGCAAAGGGCTGATCATTTGGTCAGTTTGAGCCACTTACCTAATTAATCGAATTGCATTAATTTGATTAATCAAACAAAAATTAAATTGTAATGGATAACCAAACCGACTAAACTAAATTAATTCGGTTTAGTTTAGTTTAACCTAACTCTAACCAAACTAATTAAAATGATAAATTATATTTTCTATCATTAGTAGTGTTCACTTTTTAATGTTTATTTTAATTATTTTTAAAATTTATTTATAAAATAAAGAATTGTTAGTACACATTTAAGGGATAATTACAAACTTGTTACAAAAATTTATATGAATAATGTTTTAATTTGGGACACTAAATAGTATGTATACAGTATATAATATATTAATTTTTTTATTTCTTATACACACGAATAAATTATTTTCAATAAATTAAATAAAAATAACGATTTGTAAACTTTTATTATATATCATGATAGTAACTAGAAACAAAGACACATGCACAGTAAAAAAATAATGCAAATAAAATTTTTTCATTTATTAATTTATTTAGTTTGATTGGTTTTGATTAAAAATCAACTAAACTAACTGAACTAAGTTTTTGTTGATTTTTGGTTTCAACTTAATTACAACCAAACCGAATTATCACGGAACCGAACCACCAAAATGAGTTTAATTTGGTCGGTTAACCAATAAGCATTCTTTGGGGAGGACATGTATAAATAATTTGAAGCTTGCCCATGTCTCGATATCGTTGAAACCTTTCCTACAAGGAAAAGATGGAGCAATTCAGGTGAACTCCGCATTTTAGAAACGCAGTGAAATTTGTATGTACTGTACTTAGCATTTGGTGCATTTGGTGAGAATTAATGGAGTTGTGAATATGTAAGTCTTAAAAGTATTAATTTTCAGTTAGTTATTTTCTACTGTATAAAATATAAAATAATTTTAAGTGCAAGTAAATGGCTCCCAATTAAGGGCGTGGCCCCAAAGACACTTCTTGTCAAAATTTAATTTTCATTGCTTGTTTTACATTTTTGAGTGTTATATTGAAATTTTTGCTATTATGTTTGGTGCCAATAATGTATTTAAAGATCATGGGAAACTAAAGTTATATACGAGACATGTACTTCTTTGTTGTTTAGATAATAGAATTCCTAGTTTAACGAGGAGTAATAGCTAGGTTCATTGCCAATTAAACCTCGTTAAACACGTGTCAACCCTTTCCTTCACATTATTTTTACTTATTACTTGCTTTGCAATCAAGTACCCTAATTTTGGAACAAGTCTTTACTTAACTACACAAGTTCATAAATATTCATGCCTGCAATTATACGAGTATAATGCATGGTTTAAAAGCACGAAATTCGTATTCGATTTTACATGTTATAAAGTAGAGTCGATTTTGGGTTGTCTTGGAGTCGTTTATATTAAATTTTAATTATGTAAATAAAAATTTATATAAAATTAGTATATATTATTCCTTCGACACTTAAAATTGATAAATACATGATTAATATTAATTAAAAATATTTATTTAACTAATCTAAAAAAATAATTTATTTTGTTAATTTTTATAATACGATTCAAAGGGTCAAATCCTAAGCTAGTTAGTGTGGGGTTATCTATGGAGCTTGATTCAGCGAGTCACAAAATTAAGTCGGTTTAGAGAGTTTTTAAAATAAATTTTTTTTATAAAACAATTGTATAATATGATTTGGTGCATCTTGGGGAAAAGGTTGGGTGGGATCTGAAATACTGTCCAAGCCAATATATGTTGGAGCACTGCACAAGTTTGACAAAATGGTGACATAAATGGATGGCTATGAAGCTGCCTTGAGCATAACACAATTGTGAAGAATGTATTAATATTTATCAATATGAGGTCATTTATCATTGAAATCGACAAACCATGTTAACTAATTTTTCATCAAACTCTAATGTCAATGGTGAGGGTCCCAAATGCGTTGGCAACAGTGCTACTGTTGTTGAATTTGGAGCTTCCAATGCTCCACTTAAATGAGCTTGAAATGGAATAACGAGTGTTAAAATAAAGTTTGAAATCCCTTTAATACTCATAATTCGCATCATAAAAAATAATAATAATAATTAGTATCAGCTTGGTAGCTGATATTTTTATGTAAGTTAGACTTAATATCGGTTATTGGATTAGAATGACAGTTGGATGGTAAAAGTATTTATGTCCATATTAAAAAATTACAGCCATGTAATTTAAACGAGTGAGTAAATCAAAAAAACTACTGCGAGGTTAAGATGTAAGACTTGGCTTTGAAATCCAATCATAATTAAGCAAGATAGTTAATATCTGCATGGGTACGAAGGTAAATAAAACTTTTTTAACGTAAATAACCACTTGCTTATGAACACCCCATGTATAGGTCTTCTGCATTTTCAACTGTGAGGTGTTATAACCTTTAATGATTTTTATATGCTCTACACAAATAGCCTAATTTGATGAGATTATATCTGTTGAAGGAAGTCACGACTCTTCTATTCTGTTTAAACATAGGCATGAGTTGAAAATCAACTCATCTTATTTACACCATCTTCATGCAGATTCTGGGTCATTTAAAAAATGGATTTGCAGGAGCTATTGAACTAATTAACTGGCGTTTGTATGCATACTCTACATTATATCAAGCTCAAGAGGAACAAAATAGTGTTGTTATCACTTATCAGACTTGAAGAGCGTGGTTACTTACCTAACAAAATATGTGGCAATAACCAAAGTCGTGAGCTTTTTAAAGCTGAATGCTGGCATGCTCTACATAAAGCTTCAAATCTGGCAGGGGAGTCGCATGATCTATGTCATTGCAGGTTTAAGGTGATGGCGTTAAACAAGACTAAACAGTACCCATTTTTACAAAGAACTGGCCTGGGTAGCCTATCGACTAAACAATGTATCAATGCAAACGTTACTGTGTGAACTCAATTTTACAACTACACTTCTATCATTCAATATTGGGCTCCATCTAACAGAGACGCAATATTCTAAGCAATTAATTGTGAAGAGGTCGACGACATGCAACGAAAGACTTTACAATTCATGCTAAATTAGTCACACCCAAAAATCTAAGAAACATATCAGAAGAGCTTCAAAAATAGATTTAATCACATTGCATGCTCGATCAAGACCAAGTTACCAAATTCACTGCGTCACACAACCAAATCCTTCCACACACTTTACAAGCAACTAACCGTGCGAATGATTACAACATATCACAATTCGTTAACTATTTCCCCCGGTTTCTCAGATGTTTCAAAATAGACAATTTTAAACACGTAAATTAAATTTTGAACAAAACAGGCAACACATCTAAACGATTCCAATTTCCTTCATTTGGCAGGCAAAATTTATCACCAGAATTTCAAATGCAAAAAGGCAACACATCACGCTTCAATTAACAACTAATGAAAATTGGGTAAGTAAGAATACCACCAATCCAAAACAAATTAGACGACAACAAAACAAAAGAAGGCACATAGCACCATACCTAAATATAAAAATTACCATAAACAATGAAGATCTTGTACTCAATTCCCACCATTTAACAGAAAATATCATTAATAGAACTTCATAAATACACATAATTTGATCAAATTAAAACATTGTAGGTATTAAAAGCCAGACCATTCTATCAAGAAGATTAACTACATATCTACACACTGTAGTTTCCTCGTCAGTAACTACAGATACCAACAACCAAAACAATTTATTAGACAGAAAAATAGCACAAGCCCCATAGATCACCATGCCTACATAAAAAATCATCAGCAACGGTAATGAATACACCTGATTCCCATCCATTGTCGGGCAAAAATCAACTATAACCTCACAAACACGCAAAAGCACGAATAAAAACCATCCCATCAATTTTCCTATTTCAATTAACTACTAATTAACACTAGGCAAATGAATGTCTAAGCATCAATTAGTTTCCTCGTCAGTGGCTACAAATACTAACAACCAAAAAGTATTTGAAAAACAAACTGAAGCCCCATAGGTGAAATATCACCAGGAGATAAGCATACTCAATCTCCACCAATGAAAAAGAAAAACTCACCAACAAACTTCATAAGTATTAAGCAAGACGTTGCACCATGCGCAAACAATGTTTGAGATAGATTTTAATTTATAGATAACCCTTATTGGATAATGAGATGGACTATAATAATTTGAGATTTTAGAGATATACAACAATTTTAAAGAAAAATTTTAATTAAGTGAAGAGATAAACAATAATAATTTGATTATTTCATTTTATTTTATTGTAATTTGATTGGCTAAATTTCATGCTTTTCATCAGAGTAACTTTTTGCTCCCCTTTTTTTATTAACAACAGTAAATGCACACTTTTACCAAATCAGCATATCACATATACAAACGCTACACCATGATTAGTATTTACACTAAAATGAATCAAAACAGACCAATCAAACATCTAGTGTTAACTAATTTCCTTATCAGTAACTACCAATGCTACCATTCACACCATTCATTGACAACAAAAAAGCACGAACCAAATAGACATCCATATGGTGAATGGCACTCAATTCCCATCATTTGACAACAAAAACAAAGACGCTAAGTTCATTTAAATTTGCACATCACGGACATAAACCCTAAACATTTCATCAAGTTTCACTTTCCAATCAAGAGCTAATCAAAACAAGGCAATAAAACAACGAAATGCTAATTAATTTCCTTGTCAATAGCTGCATGCACAACCATCCAAAACAATTTATCAGAAAACAAACAGCACAAGCCCATAGAACTGAAAACAATGTAGTAAATATACTCAATTCCACCGTATGACAGGCAAAATCCATTTACAGAGCTTCATTAAATACGGATCCTTTTCATGAAATTCGTACATCCCAGATATAACCCCTCAACAATTCCATCAAGTTCCATTTTTTTTCAAACAACCACTCATTAAACCGAAACAAAGCACAGACCCGCTTTAATCAACTTCTTCCGGAGGCACATACTTTGCTCACATTCCATCAAATTCCGTAGAAGAAATACATTAACGCGTACTTTAATCAAATTCGAATATAGTAGACAAGAAAGCTAGACCTACACATCAGATTTCGTGCTTCAAATAACAACGAATAAAAACCAGGCAAATTGAAAATCCAAATGTCAACCGATTACCTAACTCCTCGCCAGTAACGAACATCAATAAACTCAATTCCCATCATTTGGCAGGCAAAATTCATCAATCACAACTTCAAAAAGACACATACTTCGTCGAGTTCCCATAGCACAGATAAAAGCTGAATCATAATATCAAAGTTTTGTTTTTTATAATTGAGAACTAATCAAAACCGAAACAAACCCACATCAATCGATCTCCTGCAGCGACGGTGCGGCGGCGACTTCCTCGGCGGTGAACTTGCCTTTCCCCTTGTCGGCGGCGCGGCCCTTGGCCTTCCGGTCGAGCAAGGCCTTGCGATCCTTGTCGAGCTTGAGCTTGGTGATGACGACGTTGGAGGGGTGGATGCCGACGTTGACGGTGGAGCCGTTCACCTTCTCCCGGGTGATGCGCTCGACGTGGATGACCCATTTCCGGCGGTAAACCTGGACCACCTTGCCCTCGCGGCCCTTGAAGGTGCCGCGGGCAACCTGCACCTCGTCGTCCTTGCGGACGGGGACCGACCGGACGGAGTACTTGTTGCGGAGGTCGGCGGAGAGCGGCGCGCTCATCAGGATCCGCCGGACGCTCGACGGCGCCGTGAAGTGCGCCTTGCGGCACTTGCGCC
>JAVDBV010001790.1:0-12940 GCA_032619315.1 Piper longum
ACACACATTATACATCGTCGAGGAACGAACAGTACATGGGATGGTGAAGAAGAAGTTGAGACCCATTTGAAGGGCTGGGACGTTCGAGCTTCATGTCAAGACCATAGATTCTTCCAAGGCCAGAGGACGGGGTGGTAGGAAACTGCAATAAAGAAGTTGCCTTTGTTGACTTTTCTTTTACTTTTCTCGTAGTTTTACCGATACCACACTAGGAGAAGCCGGCCTTGCTTTGCTTTTATTTAAACAAGAGGTGGGAAGTCACCTCTTGTTTCTTGCTTTGCTCTGCTCACCAGGAAAAAGCAGCTCCCAATTTTTTTCTTTAAATTTTTGTTTGGAAACTGAAAGGAGGAGGGTATTAGTTGGTATTTTAGTTGGCAGAATTTATTTACTTTTGTTGATAATCAAACATGGGAGTTGGTTCACAAGATGCAGTCAAGCAGCTCAAGCTTCTGATGGACCAATGTAAAGCTTCTTGTTCTTTAATTTAAAAAAAAAAACAGAAAGCTTATTGTTCTTTTTGAGTTTTTTTTTCTTTTTTTTTTTCTGGGTTTTTCTGTCTTTTTTTTGTGCTAATTTGCTTTGTTCTCTTATTTGGTTGATGCAGTAGAGGAGCCTTTGCAGAAGACGTTTGAGGTAGGCGTTTTTTGACTTTTCTTGTAGAATGTTTAATGTGATGGTTTATGAAGAGATCTGGGTTCTGTATTCTGTCCGGTGTGAGTAGAACTTGTGATGAAGTCTTTAGATGGTGGATTTCGGCTGGTTTTTAGGGAGTGGTTTTTTTATGTAATAAGGTTAATCTATTTCACTTTTAGTTTTGACTAATAACGAATCTATCTTTTCAGTTTATGTTTTTGTATGGCCTACATCGTGGCCAATTTCAATGGTAGAAAATTAGGGGATGTGAGATGTGGCCTCATCTGTGGCATGTATGTTTGTTTATATTGCTTTTGGAATTTGTGTAGCATGGACGTTATGAACACCGTAGATACACTGCTAGAAAAATTGTGATCAAATGAAATTATGGGAGAGTAATTAGAACAAGATATGAGCGAAGAAGAGCTATATCTTTGAATTGTTCTGAATTGCTGACAAGAAGTCCGTTCTTTATTCAGAATGTTCACCAAGGATATCCTGCAGAAACAATGGTGCGCTTTCTCAAAGCAAGAGATTGGAGCGTCGTTAAAGCTCATAAAATGGTAATCATGAACCTAGGCTTTTGTGATTCGAATTTACTTATGCTCGATTTTGTTTGCTGATGACACTTGTTATTGTACAGTTGGTGGATTCCTTGCATTGGCGCATTCAGAACCAGATTGATAACATATTAACGGTTAGTCTCTTAATTGATGACATCTTCAGAATATAGTGCTAAATATTGTAATATTGTTGGCATTTTTTATGTTTTTCTAATGTCAAAATTGCTTACATGAATCTCAGAAGCCAATTATTCCTGCTGATTTATACAGAGGAATACGTGATTCACACTTAGTTGGGCTTTCTGGTTACTCAAGGGAGGTATGCTGCAACTCTTTCCTTCAGATATATGGTATAATATGTTCATTGGATAAACATTTCACGGCAAAGTGAGTGTCTATGTTGAATTTATATGCGTGTATCACTCATGCCTTTCTTGGACTTTTAGATGCAATTGTATGTTCCCAATCTGTGAACCATTTTCTTCAGATTTTTCTTAATAGTTTCCCACTTCTCTGGGCTTTAAAGTTTAAACATCCAACATGCTGGTGAAAAGTAATTTGACTTTTTGTACTATTAGGCACATTTTAATCTTGAGGACCAAAATTTTACTTGCAATAACGTATAAACTAGAGGAGCTTCATGTTTTTTATTTGCTTTTGATATCCATTGTTCTTTCTTCAAAATTAGATTACGTTCTGAAACTGAGCCATATCTTAGTAACTTCTTTTAGCATCCATTGTTCTTTAGAGTAATCCGTCAAACTAAGTTGTTCTTTGTCAATGATGTTACGATTGTACTAGGGCCTTCCTGTCTTTGCTATGGGGGTTGGACAAAGCACATATGACAAAGCATCGGTAAGACTTCTTGGGTCCACATCTTCCCCGTGATTTGTTGAGTAGGCTATTTATTGTCAACGATTCTATATCTCAGGTCCACTACTATATTCAGTCTCATATTCAACTTAACGAATACAGAGATCGTATAGTTCTGGTAAGTTTTACTGTCTTACGATCAATTGGAGGTTGTGCTGTAATTACCTTTGACAGGTTGTGTCTATAACAAAAAGGTGCTTTTGCAGCCTGCGGCTACTAAAAAGCATGGAAGACACATTAACACTAGTGTGAAAATTCTAGATATGACGGGTCTTAAGCTCTCCGCACTTAATCAGATAAAGGTATTTTAGTATTTTGCTAGTCATCGATTATGGAACTTTAGATCACTCAAATAATTTCCAAGGTTTGACGTCTTTTTGTTTTTACAATATGCTTCAAAGGTTATGTAGAAATTTTATTGGCTTGTTACATCTGTTTTAGTTTCATTGTGCTGTATTTGTTACAATCGCCTCATCTTTGTTTTCTTTCTGCAGCTTTTAACAGCCATTACAACTATTGATGATCTCAATTATCCGGAGAAGACCCATACATATTTTATTGTTAATGTCCCCTACGTCTTTTCAGCATGTTGGAAGGTGAGACAGCTTGTTACGAAAGTGGCAAGCTACTAAATTCTATGTTCAGGTTTTTCCTTGTAAAAGGCACCTTTGTATTATCTCAGAAGCGAACTTGATTATTGTATATGTCAGGTTGTGAAGCCCCTTTTGCAGGAAAGAACAAGGAGAAAGGTGCAGGTTTTACAAGGTTGTGGCAGGGATGAGTTACTGAAGGTAAATTTTTTTCATTGTTGTTTACCTTTTGAGGGAAAATTAAGTTGACTCTGGCACTCTGCTATAATTATAAAAAAATTGTGTGGTTTATTTTATCCCATCGAATGTGAAGAACCTGACTGACTGACAAGCCAATTCTTGTTCCTCTTGTAAAAGGTAAAAGCAGACGGTTTTAGAAAACTAAGGCTAAGTACAGGCTCATTCATGTACATTGAATCAAGGCTAAGTACAGGCTCATTCATGTACATTGAATCAATCTTGTAGAGTTGATTGCGTCAACCATTCTGATTAATGTTATTCTTAGTACTAGTATATATCTCTCTTATGCCTTCCAAATATATTGTATTTACTACCTTTCATAATCGGGAAGAAATTTTCTTGTCAATGAATTTCAGATAATGGACTACAACGCTCTTCCACACTTCTGCAAAAGAGAGGGTTCTGGTTCGTCAAGGAATAGTACCAACAGTACCGATAACTGCTACTCACTTGATCATTCTTACCACCAACAACTCTACAACTACATAAAGCAGCAGGCCTTCTCCTTAGAAAATATTGCTCCTATCAAGCAAGGTTCCTTCCATGTCGACTACCCTGAGCATGATCCTGAGGAGAAAATTATAGCCCAAAACATTGAAGCAGAGCTCCAAAAACTTGGCAATACTAATGGCATGCGTCACCTTCTGAGCTTGAATAAGATACAAGACTAATGGGTGCACCCTACCCAGAAATTGAAGCTGAAACAAAATGTTGTACTCGTAGATGATCATAAAGCTGCATCCGAGCGTAGTGAACGAAGAAAATTGCTGCAACAATATGAAGTTAGAGGTTGGACATGACATTATATGTTGAGTGGAGAATGGAATTGCTTTTTCACCTCCAATCCTTGGTGCTACACATTTTTGGTGGAGATGAAAGAATAAGATCCGGGTGTTAGTATATATGTAACTAGTATGCTACTAATTATCTTTGGGGCGTCTGTATGTTGTAGAGTTGTATGTACGAAAGATCTGATATACCTATAATGGAATGTAAGAAGTGGATAAAACAGGATCGAAGTTAACCAGCTTCTTTAATGTTTGTTTCCATGGCATTCAAAACCCTTCATGTTAAGTGAATCCAAATTCTATGAACCTTGGCTGATAGTATAAAAAAATTTTCTGCATGATTTATTAGGGTAACCGTCGTTTTGATCCTACGATGTTTCTGCATGAATTTTTTTATTTGTGTTTCTATTTTTCTTTATGAGAATGTTTTCTCTTAAAGACTCCTTAATAATCTATGACAAACACATTCAAGTTTTGTGGACTTCTCCAATTTAATTGTAAAACTAAGCTCACACGACCATTGCCAACTAATAGCTTGCAGAACCAGAAAAAAAAATAAAGGTGGGAATAATATAACAAAACCAAGCAACCGAATTTGCCGTTCTCCTATTTATAGCTAAAACAAGAAACCAAATTTCATTTCTGAAGCAGATGATACCCACCAAATTTTAGCGACAGATACCACAGATAACTGGAATATAAGTTCTTTTGCTTTTCCTATTTCAGGTTGTCTCGTCCTCAAAAGCTAGAGCCTTGAGCTCTTGCTGGTTACAAAACTTTGACCATTGTGGAAGGGAAGAAGACATGGAAATTCATAGCATAATCACATTCACAGGAGGAGTAATTACACAGATTGGTGGTGTTGTTTTTCGAGTTGTTCCTGTCTTCGAATTCGCCAGCAGAATGGCAGATTGCTTCCACAGCTCGCCGCCGTCGAGGCGCATTGTGATAATCATGGAGGAGATCATTGTAACCACTCCACAGGCAGCTTAGAGTTTAGGAAGAGCAACCTTTAACTCTATGAATACCAACTTTGACAATATGAAAAGCTTATGATGATAAGAGAATGCTTCCTTCTTTGCTCTTCATAGTTTTTTGTTCCCGAGATCTTCAAGCTTGAAATTACAAGAGTTAAAACACTAAAACCTATACCGAGCTTGTCCAAATTGCAAATCAAAGAACAATAATATCATAAGCTCTATCATCCCAAACTACTTTGCTTTCTTCAATTAATCTACATTTTGTGTCATGCATGCACATGCCAACATGATGGCACTTCGAATAAATTGTTATGGCGACAAGATTAAATAAAAACAGGACAGGCAATAACCTTTCTTTGGTTTAATTAAGGCTCTCTTTATGGTTGAATAATATGCTCATTGAAATATCTTAAGCATCTTCAAGGAAAAAAAAGGAGCATTAATGACAATAGAACAAAAAGGAAAATATCCCAAAAAAATTCAACTACATGCATATTGGACATCAGTATTCCTCAATCAACAATGAACCAATAAAATGTGGATCAAAATCGCTGCAATTGATAAGAATAAAAAAGAAAATTGCTTACTGTTGTCCCTCATGCTTCTTTAATTCTTTTCCTTTCTATATAGCTATATTATTGCCCTTTATTTGTTATTCTTGGACCACCCGATGTCCTATTGATGCAGCTAATAATATTTCTTCAAATTGATGAAATTCACTAGTTAATCCTATGCCCCTCCTATTAAGCTTTCCATGCATCAATAGACATAATGGGTCGCTGACTTTAAGATTATACGTTTTAGTTGTAAAAAAAACAATTAGTTGGATGGCATGCTTGCAAGAATTCCCCAACTTCACTTTCATCACGAAAAAGGAAAACAACTACTTCAAATAAACTTTATTTTGGTAGTTGAACCTAATCAAACTTTCAACTCAAAATTGGTGTATATAACATGATATATATTTTCATTGGGTCTAAAAACTGCGTCTAACATTAGGCAAAATGGTTCAATCATCTAAATTTATATGGTATCAAATCAAAAGAACGAGTTTGAATCATATTAAAAAGGAATATTATGCGCTCCATTTTATTCTTCGTGGATAGTTTGCTCATGTTTGTCTACGTGATATATGCTACAAAAGCTTGCTTGCGCATGTAGGGATTCTTTTCCTAATCGCCTGAGCTTTCAAGTAAAATAGTTAAACCATCCAAGCAGAGTTAGATATTGTCAAATCTTAGGTGCAGAATTGCAGCTTAATGTTAACAAAAAACTGAACCATATTCATCGAGCACATCCTTACTACAACAGAAGAAAAATCTAAAAAAAATGATTCCACCCGTAACTGATCCAATCACAGGTAAAAAAATGATATAGAACTCTAGGCCTTTGTGACAATGGCTTCATGTTTTAGTGGCATTTAAGCACATTGTTTGTTGAACTGTACAGAAACCTCCATCCATCCATACAACCATCCAAAAACAGACATCGCGTTTACAGTTACAAACCAACTGCCAATGCAAGCATGAAAACCCAGGCGAAACTCTCCTCCAACGTCCTTCAGTTTTCAAGTTGGCCTTAAATATTTTGGTAGAATTCATGATCCGTGTGTTAAAAAAAAACAACCTCCAAGCTCAAGAAAGTGAATAGTACACCATGGAACCCCTTGCAGTTTTCACATTTGCCGGCGGGGTGATAACCCAAATCGGATTTATCATAGTCCGATTTCGCCCAGCCTGCGACTTGGTCTGCCGCCTAATTGATTGTCTCCGCCATCCACAACCTCTGCCGGAAAATGCAGATGCACTGGCCGCCGAGGCAATCTTTGAGGCCATGAGTCGGCTTCATGTTGAATGAAGGGAATGAGGTTGAGAGCTAATGGTAGCAGAAGCAACTCCTGGGTATTGATTCTCAAGGCATTTCACAATTTTCGTCAGGAGGTAGCCGACTTGTGTTTCTGACATTACCTTTGGATTTAGTATGTTGCACTCGATAACAAGTGTGGGGAACAACAATGATCGAGCATGTATTACCACCAACGAGGCATTTTTCCAGATTGCAATAAGGATTTTATTCTATTTCATTTCAAGAACATTTCATCCATAGTTATGAGTTTTACTTTATTTAAAAAGCTAAAAAAATTTGCGCGCTGCAATAATTTTGGGGACACCGATGGTATCTGCAATAATTTTGCGGACACCGACAAAAGGGTGACACCCCTATATAAAAAGTGTACCCGTGTGTGAAGATAAGCCTTTTGAGGTTATATGCCAAGACGAGACAAACTTCCGAGGACTTAAGATCTACCTTAAATGGATCTCTCCACGATCCTCGCAAATTGGATGTGGGATCATCTCAATACACTCTTGTTCGCACAACCATTCTTTAGACTTTGGCAAAATGATATATTTAATTTTCAACCACATGATGAAATGACAATTAAAAAATTCCAAGAAGCCTGTAGATGTATTGTACAGGTTTAACATAACTTCAGCTCTAATTTGTAAAAATTGACACTATATGGTACACAAGTGAGACCTGCATCCTAAAGAAGTGAACTAAGCAATATATCCTTTGTTGAAACTCTAACCAACTTACATTCTAGACAAAGTTTACAAGTAAAGCGAGGAGAGCAAACCAAGCTGGAACAGTTCCCATATCCGTGGAGAAAGAAAAACAAGAATCTCTAATACTACACTGAGAGCAAAAGCAGGAGGGGTTGGGGTCATCTAGGCCCAGAAAGGCGCACTGCTGACAAGAAAGCATCACTGTTGCAATCAGATGGCCCTGATGAAGTTCCTTCGCTAACAGATTTCAGGAAACTCGAATATATTCTAGATCCTAAGTGGGATGAAATTGGAGGCTCAAGAACCTCAGACAGACCTTCCAACATTTGAACCACTTTGACCATAGAGGGTCTCAAGTGCATGTCCTCTTGAACACACCACAAAGCTACCTTGATTGCAGTTGAAATCCTACCATCCTTCTCCTCGTATTTCAGTTTTGCATCCAAAATCTCCTTCAATTTCCCTTCCTCCATCTTCTTGAATGCATAGGAAGGGAAATGTGCCTTCTCTGAGACCTCAGATGGGTCATAGTTCTTCCTCCCACCAATGATCTCAAGCAAAACCATGCCAAAGCTGTAGACATCACTCTTCTCCGAGATGGCATAGTTTGTGATCCATTCCGGCGCAAGGTATCCCCTTGTGCCCCTCAATGTTGTGAACACGTGGCTTTGTTCTCGTGTCATCAACTTGGCAAGTCCAAAATCTGACACTTTAGCAACAAAGTTTTCGTCGAGGAGAACATTCTCCGGCTTTATATCACAGTGTACAATTTTAACACTGCAGTCCTCATGGAGATATGCCAAACCTTTTGCGGTTGCAAGAGCAATATTGAATCTCTTGTCCCAATCTAACACGATCCCTTCTTTATTGTTGTGTCTGAATATCCACCTATCCAAGGATCCATTTGCCATGTACTCATAAGCTAAGAGCCGGTGAGTGCTTTCTGCACAGAAGCCTCGGAGCCTCACGAGGTGGACATGGTGAATGCTGCCAATGATACTCACTTCTGCTCGGAATTCCTTCTTCCCTTGCCCAATTCCTTCTAGTTTCTTGACAGCTATTTGGCTTCCATCTGGTAGCACTCCATGGTAAACGGATCCAAAGCCGCCTTGCCCAAGTTTCGTAGTGAAGTTTTTGGTGGCAGTTTCAAGCTCCTTGTAGGTGAAACGAATGGGCATGCCAGAGAGCTCCTCCAAGAAGTTCTCTTCTTCGGTTGATCCTTCAGATGGTTCGGGGGATGGCTTCCTCCTTAGGAGGAAGAATCCGAAATAAACAAGACCAGCAATTACTAGTACTGCAACAACAGCTATGACGACCACAATTGGAATGCGTTTTTTGCTGCCTCCTCCATCATCCCCTGGATTTGAACCACTTTCTTTACTTGGAAGTTTGACAAATGAAATGTAGCTGGTGGAGTTCCTCCCAGATTGTTGTAAGCTCCCCACATCACTAAACAAGTAGCAATTACCCGACTTATCTTCGAAAAAGAGAGCTCGACAGGAACAATTAGCCATACACATGTCCTTGCAGTTTATAAGATCAGACTTGGGGGCTGCTGGTGGAACAAAACCAGTGGCAAAATAACCAAGACCTTCATCTAACTTCACAAGTTGATCATTGCCTCCTTTGGAATCACAAAGTGAGTCCAGACGTGGCTTGCAATTAGAATTGGAGCTTAGAACAGTGGGACACTGGCATTGGGTGTTACTAGAACATATATAATATGGGGCACATGGTTCAGGCGTCTGACAGCGATCTTTGGGAATTGTCGTGAGTGGATCAGTTGATCCGTCATCAAGGCTAAAGAAAGATAACAGTCCTTCACTCCCAAGAACAGCTGCCAATGTCGAATTGGAAGCAGATGGGTTGGGCACCAAATATTGCCACAGTAAATTGTCCCCATCATCATAGGCTTTCCATGAATTTGAATCCAAAGAAACAGAGACAACAACACCATTCTCATTTGTGATTATGTTATCATCCTTCTGCATAGACCAGTATGGTTGAGGAGGCTTAAAATCAGCATAGAACATAATATCCCCCGCATCCATCTCGAGATGATAGGTCAAGCCATTGCTGCTGGGATTGCTCATGAGTTTCATCCCTTTCGTGAAATTCTGACCAGATAAAATGGTGTCTGTAGGATTATTAAAAGTCTGCCATAAGATAGAGCTGGAAGCATTGCTTAACAACAGTAAGTTTCCTGAGTCTTGCAGCTCAAATATTGCAGCTCCTTTCCCAGAGGTATTAGTAGACCAAATAATTGAATCCCCGGACTGCAACATAGCATTTCCATCGTTGCTAAAGGTGAATTTATCGTTGTTTGCAACGGGTAAACCTCTATTGGCAGTCCAGATAATAGTTGAGCTTTCCATGTGAATCACTACCAAGAAGAACTTAGTCACATCACTACTCAATCTATGGAAGCCAAAGGCAAACTTGTTGTTTTCTGATAGAAGGAAAAGACCCTCCTTGTCAACCCAATTCATTGGAGACCCTGCCAAGGGTGGGGAGAGTTTCTTTATGGATTGGTTACTACCATTGCAAATTTTTGGGAGTAGTAGAGCAAAATAAGCTATAGATAGCAGGTGGATAATGGATAATTCAACTTTCATACGTGAAATTGCATCAAATCCCATATTTCACCTTAATAACTTCATCAAGAACTGCAAATAGAGAAGGAACTGAATCACCTGATCACGAAAATACACACACACATGATGAACAGGTAAGTATTTTAAGATACATCTTCCTACGATGGCAGCCAATTTTGGTGGTATATTCGAACAATTATCGTCATTTAAAAAGCAAGAGAAATCCTTATGCAATATGGTTGGATTTCACATTGAAATAAATATACACGTAGTTAATGAAAGAAAACAAAAAGCTTTAACGATTACTACCTATAAGAACAACAACATTATGAGGCAGTATTTGACCTTAAGATCATCTGCTCGGACAAGAGACCCAAAATCTCAAGGCTACGTAGTTGTAAATAAAGGGAAAATATCTCAATTTTTGGCTTAGCTCGTCTCCACCTTTGCCAGTGCAAAAAAGATTTATAATCTCCTACTCTCTCAACTAGCAAAAACTAAGAAGGGCCAACAGAATTTCTCTCAAAACAGAAGATATAACAAACTAAAATTTGGTAATCACCAAAAATATAACACATAAAACCCATCCACCCACACAACACAGACGGTGCCAAAAAGAAATCATATTGCAGGTTGTCATTTCAGTATATCCAGACTATTATAATTGCCGTAAGAAACTGGAAAAAAAGAACCAACCCATTTAAAACAAAGCCAGAGGGGAAAAAGAAAACATGCTGCTAACCTCGTGATGTCCACCAGTAGCAAATTCCCAGCCACACAGACGGCAAGAAGCAGAGAAGCAAAAAAGATCTGCGCCTCATACAAACAAGATTGATGAGAATTATAATTGTGGTTGTCAAAGCAAGGCTGTTTCTGGGGACTGGCTCAGATCGTCCACTCCCGGTGCCCTGGGCAAGTACGGATAAAATAAAATATGAAGAAATCCAGAAGAGAAGTTTGAGAGGCAGAGAGGTGGGTGGAGTTGAACGCTGTTTGGAGGTGGGGAGCCACACATGGAAGGAAGGAAGAAGCTCTTCGCATTTATTGCGCGCCTTGTTTGAGATTGATAGCAAAGATGGTCTTCTCTATGCCCTTTCAGAGGAGAGGGAGTTCATGAGCTATAAGTCTTCGAGACCATGTCATGTAATTGCACTTCTCCATGCACCACCATATATGTCATGCATACTGAAAAAAAATCACAAAAATTACTCCTAATAATAAAAACTGAATAAAAGTAGGTGATTTTGTTTTTTCTTAAAGTAGGAATTTCTGGGTATTTTAAGTGAGGGGATTCTTATTTTTTATGACAATTTTTACAACAAAAGTCGATGATTCTTTTAGATTTGACTGTTTCTTCTCAAGCATTGTACATTAGATCTAGTAAATGACGTGATTATAATATTTTTCTGGACCTACCCGGTTTAAATTAAAATCATCCAACATGTGTTGGGTTTTTTCCGTTGAAATAGTAGAAACCAAAAACCAAAAACACTCACACACAGAAAAATTGTTCAATTGTAGAACGCACTATGTTATGTACCTACTTAAGCTAAAATGAAGCTATATTAATTATTCACACTTGGTCTTAGTTTTAGCGGGTAAAAGACACAACTTTTATTAATAAGTAGCGTGGGTTAGTGCTCCCTTCTAAAGATCATACGTAAAATAATTAATTAGAAGGTTTTATGGTCAATATAGATTATAGGACCTAATGAACAACTAGATGTACATGGAGTGTTATAACCCTCATTAATTATTGAAAATTTTAAGCTATTATTAAAGATATTTACTGGACGGTGATTTATTAAAACTAATAATAATTGTATGAATCTTACAATTTCTATTAGGTGCAAGTTCTCCCAATATTTTAACGCTTAATATCATATATATTCAATAAAATATTTCGTTTCTACTAACGTTGACACATGGTAGAGGAGCATTCGGGGACGTGGCTAAAAAATATTATTCTCTCAAACCCTTCTGGCACCCATAAAATTGGACAATCATAAACATATTTTGGGAGTAATTGTTAAAAATGTTAGAGTGGATGGGTGGATTATTGTTTAATAATTTGGATGAAAGCCAGGGATGAGCTTGCTATATTTTCTCGTCAAAAAAATTCTTATGCAAATAAACAAAAAATTATAGACACACAGGTATTGCTAAGGTATCTCGTCAATAAAAACCACTTTGGTCCCAAAAATTTACAAAAAGTGGTAGCTGTCAATCCACCTCAGAGTGGCCTAAACTTCACGTAACATGAATTTTGATGGGTGATTAGGTATTTGCCCAAAGATATGAACATTGACGGGAAAAAATTATTTATAAATATTCTGATTGTGCATCACGTTGCACATCTTTTGCACCAAAGAGGTTTTCTTATTTCTTATGTTACTTTTCTTCTTTGTCACAAGTTCACATGGACCCCGGGAGGGGACCTTAACTTTCGACTCTAATCTCGTCCACCATAAAGCCCAACGTTTACTTGGAATTATGCGAGAAGTCCCCAGTCTTCAGATTATAAAGACGGTTGAATGATAACTACGGGTGTAAACGAGTCGAGTCGAGCCAAGCTGAGTAGTAGTGTTTTTGAGTTTGGCTCGATATAAAACAAGTCGAGCCGATTTTTAATATAAACGAGCCGAGCTTTAATATAAACGAGTCGAGCTTTAATATAAACGAGTCGAGCCGACCTTGTTCAAAATTTATAGTGTTTGACTTTGGTTTGAGCCGAGCTCAAGCCAAGTTCGAGCCGAGCTTTAGCCGAGCTCGAGCCTAGCGAATATTTATGTGCTCACTTATATAAGATCAAAAAAAAATTTAAACGCTATATAAGTTCAATGTGACCTCAATAATATTTACGAGTCGAGCCGAACCGAACATTTTTTTCAACTTTGAACATATCGAATTCGAGTTTTGAGCTGAGCCGAGCCGAACATTTCTTTACTCAAGCTCTATTCGTTGTTCAACGAGCTTATCTATTTCGAGCCGAGTATTTTTTCGAGCACAAAATTGACGAGCACGAGCACGAGCACAAGCTGAACCGAGCCGAACACAAAAAACTCGCGAGCAGGCTTGGCTCGTTTACACCCCTAATGACAACGGAAATTTT